>JAZHYW010070265.1:0-132873 GCA_037355805.1 Ixodes ricinus
GAGAAGAAGAGACGACAGCGTGCGAGGACATCAGAACACCGAGCTCTTATTGGTAGGATTAATGGGTAGATCTAAAGCTAGCTGCCTTTGTCTCCCCTGCACTCGTCGAACGCGTTAGAACGCAGAACGCATGCGTCTGGCGTTTGGTTTTTCGCATTCGAACGCGTTCGAGGAGTGCCGGAGCATATACCTTTTCTACACTCACAAAGCCTGGCAGTTCGACGACGGAGACATATAGAGTGCCCGGTCGCAGATTTGGAGCGCGGGGATCTGGTAGCACAGAGCATCAAAGATCCATTTCTCGGGGAACCTGGACGTCAGCGCACAGCTTTTGCAGCGGCGAGGACCCGAAACACACTTGTTCGCTCGGGAGAAGTGTGTTTCGGCGTCTCGCCGCAGCGGGGCGCCAGTCACGTGGCTCTCCTCTCATCCCTTGTCTGCCGCTCCACCTTTTCCATTTCGGCGGCCGCTTCTCGTGGCGATCTGCCAGGCTTTGTCAGTATATAGGTGACTATGGCAGGAGGGACAAAGGCAGCTGTAGCTTTATGAGTACCCACTAATTTATCGAATCAGAGATCGGCGTCTTGACGTCCCCGCGCGCTCTCGTCTTCTCCTCTCCCTCGGTTTCTCGGCGCTTACCGTCGACATTGCTGGTTGTTTGGGATACAGACTTCTATACATTACTTTGAGCAGAGTATTTCACGTAGCTTTTTTTGTGGATCCCGAATGTGTATTTCGAATGATCTGATTCATTGTTTTTTTTTCTTTTTCTTTTCAGGTGATTCAGGAACATGAATCTTCCGTTAAGGTAAGTGCTCAAATTCTGCTTGCAATCAGAGCGAAATTTACTTCTCTGAATACTGACAACAGCTGTGGATTATTTTGACGACGGGCAACAGACTTCTAATTAAAATGTGTCAGCTTAACTAAATAATAAAGAGGTAATATTAGTATGTTTTAGGTAATTAATTTCTAATGATCACTTTACCCTATCTGACGTCCGCCTCGGTCGACAGCATTATCCTGCAGGAATCTATTGTCTATTTCAAGTGCCCTTTTGTAAAAAGTATTATTGGTTGTTGGTGAGACACACTGTAAACAGTATCCACTGCCGTGATTACTACTCATATATTTATTTCTTTAGTGATACGGCAGCTTTCATAACGTAATAGAAGATATGGCAAACAAAGCATAGTTACAACGTCAACCATAAATGTTGGGTCAAGTTGAGTCTTGCGTCTTCCAACTGATCAGCAACGAAAGAAACATTTCGAAATATACTCGTACGCTGAAATTAAAACAAATGAGCAAACTAATTCAGATTGAACGGAACCTGTAACGGAACATAGAAAGAACATAATACAAAGCGAACATAAATTACAGGAACCCTGTTAATCCGACACGGAAAATCATCGAAAGCGAGCTCTCTCGCGCTATTCGTGAAAGTCTGAACATTTTATGTTCAGGTGCCGATTTGTGCGGCTCATTTTAGAGCGCAAGAGATCCTTGTATGCAACCTACGTTTCAATGACGTAGAAGGAGTTGACTGTGGCATGTTCACCTACACACAGAGTATAGTGTGGAATGTAGTTTGCAATCCAGTTAATAATGTCATCAATTTTTTAATGCACTGTTCACTTTATATACAAAAGCCTACTGTGGCACATCTTAACAAACGCATTTTAATAGCATATTACGCCTGTTTCCCCATTTTTGACCTTGAACCTCGGCAGTGTCACGGGAAAAATTAAAGAGTTGGGACGTCGTTACAATTTGTTTTCGGAAGCTATGCTGTAGGTTAGTTAGGATATCGTCACCTTTAGTGTATCTGCTAGTGTTTTTAAGTAACTTGCTTCAGCCAGCAGAAGGATGACGTAAGATACACTGGCCGATAGTTACTAATTGTTTGGATATCTCCAGTTTTAAATATTGGCCTTATTACGTTAGCAACCACTGCGTTAGTGACATAGTACCGAAGGAACGAGGTCACTCTCCATTGATTTACGAAATGCCTGTACAATGATTGGGTATCGGTCTCACCACCAAGATAAACGTGTAAGAAATGTGTTTGAGATGTCACCAGGGTCGCCACTCTTCTTGGACTCAAGGTTTAGGAGCGGGCTGCAAACACCGGAAAGCGTAACTGAACTATCAGAGATTCCACTGGTCACTGTTTGCGGGAGCCAGCTGGGGGTGTACCCGTTAGTACGCTTCAACACAGACTTGAAGTAAGTCATTGATAGCACCAGCAGCAACCGCTAGACTAGAGAATCACTGGTGGGTGCATGGCTATCGCATAGTTACCTGTCTCAACTTTTGGGAGAAAAAACGAACTGCCAACTCATTTTGAGCTCATGGAACTCACGTCAAAATACCGTCAAAAATACATTTCATTCGCCGCGTGCGTGCGCAGTCGCAGCAGATATTGTGCTGGGCCCTTCGACTTTCGGCGTCTTTTAACACGACGCGATATCTACAATATATCTTAAGAGTCGAGCTTTATTTTTATTTTCTTAGAAGCAGTGGGAACATGTAGAGCAATGTAGTTGTTAACGATGTTATAAAATTGCTCAAATAACGCGTTTACGACATTGTGCTCATCTTGTACTAAAAACGAATGACACTTAGCTCGTCGGGTATTGCGACGTCATTATAGCCGTAATGAAATTTTAAGACAGGGGTGACAATGTGACCACGACGATTCACTTGGTTGTTTTGGATTTCCCCGACACTGTTTGACATTAAGTCCGACCGCATCCTCCGTTACGACCTGGAGTAGCCAATCAAGCAGAGCGGAAATAGGGAAACTGCTCGTGTCGAGTCCACAGCAAGATTCGGAAGCGCATCAGAAACGACGTCGAAAGTAGGCTCTCGAAGTGACCCAGGTAGACGATAAAGAAGTTGGAATTTGTATTCTGACAACTGACGAGTACTTTCTCTGCGTCACAAAAGGCAATGACACGCCTGACTTGGCGACAATCAACAACCACCCCTGAAGCGACATAACAATGTTTTTAGTTTGGCTTACAAACACTGCATAGAAAGTTACACTGCGTAATAAAATAGCAGCAGAAAAAAAATTACCCTTACACGTTGTAAGTCACATCGGTCACCTATAAAGAAAATAAAAGAAAAAAACGTTGATCACCAAGCTTGCAAGGCAACGGTACAAAAAGAAGACGCAAGCGCATAAAAAAAATTAAAGCCGTTTACAACTCCCTGCAACGCCGAATTAGAGCGCAGCTCTTGAGGAGGAGGGGATGGTACGGAGAGAAGGGTATGCCTCCCCTCCTCCTCAGTACCCTCTCATCCTTTCCTCCTCCTCCTCTCTCTCTCCTCCCCTCCTCCTCTCCTCCTCCCCTCCCTTCTCCTCCCTCATGATGTCACTGGTGGCCCTCTTTACGTCCCTCGTTAAGGCCTCGTGAAGGTCGTGACCTTCGTCGTGACCTTCACGAGTGACCTTCGGGACGTCACACGTGACCCTAGTGGCCCTCCGACGTCACACGTGAAGTCACGTGTGACGTCATCATGGGAAACGTCCTTAATGCAGCGCGTGGTTACGAGTGACGTCACTCGTGAGTCGTGACCCTAGTGACACTCGTGACCCTCGTGAATTCACACGTGACGTCACGTGTGACGTCATTGTGGGAAACGTCCCATAATGCAACGCGCGGTTACGCCGCTCAAGCCGGAAACAAGCGCATAAAGCTGTGCTCTAAAAAAAAAAAATAGTCACGTTCTTTTTAAAGCTTGCGCAGACATACATTCTTTGATGAATATTTGTAATTTTACAAGACCAGGTCGTGGTTATATAGAAGTTTGAGTACTAATATTCTCATTTACGTATGCCATAGCTACACTCTGTTCTGTCCGAGCGTAGCCGTCGCTACGAGCCGGCGTGACCGATCAAATCGTGTCGAATAGCAACATAATTGCGTTTGCCATCTTTCTTATCGTGCTCTATCATCTGCAAAACCAATGAAGCGCAGTGAAGGCCCGACTATGTGTGTCGGTGCTTGTGTGTGTCCGAGCCTTCGACCGCGCTCGGAATAATGACGAAATATTGAATAGTGCGTTTTTTTTTATGCAATATTAGAATGTGCGAACTTCGTGCACTTTTATGTCCGTCCTTCTGTTTGTTACCAACGAATGCGCATGCGCGGGACAAGGGGATACCTTGAAAGGAAAGATAAAAAATTCTGGACGCCCCCACGAGGGGAGTCGAACCCAAGACCCGAACATCGCGAACCCGACGCTCGACCATTGCGCCGATGGGGGAGGTTTGTGGAGCCGTATATATTTGACGCGGTAATATTGAATTCGCCAGCCGATACCGCGCCATGTGCAAGTGGAACGCAAGGAGGTAGCTTCGATGTTTATGTTTATATACAGGGAGTGACCGGAAGGACCAGCACATTCGGCACGCCTCGCAATATTTGAATCCTAAACGTACATACCTAGAAATAAAACAGGCAAACGTCGTCTTAAAAGATTTTTTTTTCTTTTAGTAGGATTTAGAGCTAGTAAAGTATGAAAAAAAAAGAAGAAAAAAACAGCGGCCGTGCATTCTTCGTCCGCACTAGAACACTGTATCGGCACACTGGTTTGCGAGCTTGCTCCCAGGTGGTCATCGTTCATATATTTCGCTAAAATAATTACTTATCGCAATTATCCTGCTCGACGCCAACCACTACTGCGGTGTTCTCTTTTTTTTTTTGCGTTTATTGAGTCATTTGAGGGCGAGCTAGAAAAACCAGTGTGGAGAGGACGTACAGGCTGGTATAGGACATAAAAAATGCACGCCTGCTGTTTTTGCTTTTTTAATTTTTACCCCCTCTGAGTTGAGCTCTAAAAAAAATTAAACATGACGCCTCTTGCAAAACGACGTACGCGTGCCCAACTTCAGGTATGCATGCGTTTGGAATTTTAATTTTGCGAGGCGTGTTAAATGGGCTGGTCCTTATTCCCTGATAGTAAGATAGAAACATTTTATCTGTTCAAGAGAAGTCGTTGGTTGATCGCAAAAGTCCCGTCCGAGGAAGTAGACAGGTCGATCAAAATATTATGTAACTTGGTTTTAAATGTGATAGAAGACTTCATGAACGTCGCGGAAAATTATTCCTAAATTCTCCACAGCAGTCCCTAAACAGCTGAATATTAATAATAACAACAACTAATAATAATAATAATAATAATAATAATAATAATAATAATAATAATAATAATAATAATAATAATAATAATACTAATAATAATAAAAACACATTGGCAGCGACGTTTATCACCAAATTCCTATAATACCTGGAATGCAGTATTTAAAGAGCTATATCGTTTTAATTTGCTTATAATACATTATATAGTCGTTTCGGGAGAGAAAAAAAAACCAATGTCTTTCCTCTAAATGAAGCGGGGAAAATGAATTGGTGTATAAGTCACGTGACGTGAATTTCCCTAAATGCTGGTTTGATATCAGAGCCTAATTTAGTTTTTTTTTTTTTAACTCAACGAGACATTTTAGATGTTTTGTTTTTATAAAAGAGGAAATTAGCAACAACAAACAGCAAACAGTAAGAAGCTTGCCCTGGTGCACTTTTCAGCATAGTGTCTCCGTTAAGGGGAGGTGGGGTTCAGGGAAAATGAGGAATTCAAATTCCGATTTCACAAGCAGTGCAACACCACCACCACCAATAACCTGTCTCGGTGTATCGCAGCGTATCCAGGAGGTCCACAGTCATTATCAGATATCTTGTCACTCAACCGAACGAATATATGGAAACAAGTGAAAAAAAAGTACTGTTTATTTATTTACGATACTTTTGACATCAATATTTAGCAGACGAAGTGAATCTTTATAGATGAACGTCGGGCCATCTGGGCCGGTTTGCTGGCTATGCGGGTATCTCTCTCGGCGGCTAAAATAGCCGTAGAGTGGGGATTTTCTGGTAACATGACCTGCTTCGTAAAAACAAAGTACCTATAAAACAAAAAACAAAAACAAAAAGCTTTATCAGCTATTTTTTTTTTCCTACCCAATGCCACAAGCACAAGAGCTCGAGGTCGCTGCTTTGAAGCGTTCTTCCGCCGAAGGAGCACCCGCGCTAGAAATGCACGTCTCAAAGCCAAGAGCGCAGGCTAGCTCGGGCTAGTAGCTTTGGCTGCAGTCTCAGCAGCAGAGTGCTACAGCTCAGCACCACTGCTGCGAAAGCGCGCGGCTTCGTCTTGTGTTTCATTCGCACACGCTCTCTCGTGCGAAGGAGACGCCATGCAGACGAGGCGAAGCGCTCGTGCAAGTAGCTTTGACAGCGTTAGAGAACTCTGGGACCTACGCCAGCCCTGACTATGCATCACAAAGAAGTTGTCGCCGAGACAGGCAGCTCCGTCTTCGCAGGCTTAGAATACAAGTGACGTGAACCTCATTTGTGTACTCTATAGAGCGGCATGTAACATTATTTCTGGAGAAGATCGTATTAGGCGAGAATTAAAACGACAAACAAGGCTTACGTCTTGGGAGCGGGATCGGCTGGAACGCTCTCCTTCGTTCCGGCTTGGGTCCAGACGCAGCCGGTGCTACAAGCACGAGCGTGCTGGCCCTGAACGAAGTGCCTGTACTGCACGAGCGCGCGTGCTTGGCAGGGACGCTGGAAAGCCCGGAGCTCGCGCTTGTAGCATCGGCTGCGTCTGGACCCCAGCTGAAACGAAGTACAGGTGCTGCCTGCTCTGCTGAGCCTGTCACGTGACCTACAACTTTCCCTTGCGGCTATTGTAACCGCCTGGAGAGCTAGCCACATTGATCAGAAATGGCCCCAGATCTGACGTTCCCAGTCAGTTGTCTCGTACCCACGACGGGTACCTGCGGTAGCAGGTGCTTGTGTGAGTGGCGTCACCACAGACCCTGAGCAGCCTCACTCATAAGGTGCACTCAACCGTGCTGGAAGAGTGAAAGGTGAAGAAAAGTAACCTCGAACAGTGGCGGTCGGGATCTTGGTCAAAAGCCTGGCCGCCGGGTAAAATCTCGGATTAATCTCCGGGACCTTGCGGTGGTAACTCAACGCCGATCGGCCTATGCCTACCAGTCATTAAACTTCCATTAGTCTTCACGCAGAAAATAACGGTATATTTTTACACCCCTTAATTGTCACATATATCACACCCCAAAACTTTAGTTCGACGTACAGCCGCACTGACGTCGAACCGACGGTTCCAACTTTCACGAGCGGCTTGATAGCAGAGTTTTAACACTTATTAAAATAGGTAATGTACGTGTGAGTGACTGCAAGAAAATAATAATATTATAATTAATCGGCGTTTTGTCTGGCCCTACTACAAAACCTTTTATTTTTTTCTTTAGGCTTCGGTACGTACTTTAGTTGTTTAATATGTTGCATCGCACCGTCATCAAGCCTCTCGTAAACGTTGGGGACGTCAGTTCGACGTTGGTGCGCTGTACGTCGGACGGAAGTTTTCGGGTGTCGTGTAGACCAACTCATGTTTGGATGGATGGATGGATGAATACGGCTGAGCCCTTTGGATCGGGCGGTAGCTTACGCCACCTAGCCAATTTGTCTTACCATTTAAGCTTAGAATATTTAAATGTGAAAACTATATACACTCCGCACTGAACAGAAAGTGAGGCTATAAAACCCCCTTGCCATCAGTTAATAAGAAAATACCTAGTTTTCTCGTGCTTTCTGCCACCATTCACTTAATCTTTGCTTGGTAATCTCTACTGTCTTGTAATCCACTTTTCCTTCGCTGTCTCTAAAACCCAATGACTTTATTAAATCTATGTTGTCTTCGGTAGGCATAGGGTGAAGCCCTTTACAGTAGAGTATCAAGTGCTCAGCCGTCTCGTCCACCTCTCCACAAGCAGCGCACACTGTATCCATTTCCTGGTACTTCGCTCTGTATGTTCTGGTTCGCAAAACACCTGTCCTTGCCTCAAACAACAATGAGCTTCCCCTAGAATTATCATAAATGCTTTCTTTGGCAATAACTGTTTTGTTTAATCTATAGCTTTCCAGAGCCCTCTTTGTCTGCATTCCCTCTAGCCACCGATCTCTTTCTGTGGCCTTAACTTTCTTCTTAACGGAGACCTGCTCTTCCGTAACCCCACTATAGCCTAAAAACTTTCCTCTTAATTTCCTAGTGCGCTGTCTCCACTTTGTGTCTATACTCCTCATGTATAAAAAGCTGAAAACCTTTCGTGCCCATTGCTCCCCATCCATTTGCCTCAACCGATCCTCAAATTCTATCTTGCTCGCAGCTTCCCTGCCCTCAAATGACGCCCATCCCATGTCTCCTTGCACTCCCTGGTTTGGCGTTTTGCAATGTGCCCCCAAAGCCAGCCTACCTACTCCGCGCTGTTTTATTTCTAGTCTTGCATGCACTTCGGATTTCATGCATAGCACTGCGTTTCCAAAAGTTAAACCAGGCACCATGACCCCTTTCCAAATCTCTCTCACCACCTCATACCTGTTGTAATTCCAAAGTGCTCTATTTTTCATTACAGCTGCATTTCTGTTGCCCTTACCTATTATATACTTTTCATGCTCACTGAGATATGCTGCACCATCACATATCCATACTCCTAGATACTTGTATTTACTAGCTCTCTCCACTGTAATATTCTGTATCTTCAGCCTCTCAACTTCATCATCGTTAAAAATCATGACTGCTGATTTTTCACTACTGAATTCTAAACCTAATTCCTCCCCTTCCTACCACAGATGCTCATTAATTCCTGTAAATCTATCCTGTTGTTAGCCATTAGTACGATATCATCTGCATACATCAATCCCGGTAAGGATTGCTGAATTTTTTGGCCTAGCTTACTGTACGAAAGGTCGAATCCAAGCCCACTCTTCTCTAGTCTATCCTCCAATCCTCTCAGATACAACATAAACAGCAAAGGCGATAACGGGCACCCCTGCCTAAGGCCTCGTCCTATCTCTATTTCCCCCGTTGCCTTTCCTTCCCATGTTATAATCACCTTATTATCTTTGTAAATGTTCCTCAATATTGCTGTTAGTCCTTCATCTAGGTTTAAGCTCTCCACTATGTCCCACAGATTCCTTTGGTTCACATTGTCATAGGCACCCTTGATATCCAGAAACGCCAGCCAGAGCTGTCTGTTTTCTTTTGCGCTATTTCTATACACTGTGTTAGAGAAAATATATTGTCCTCCAACCTTCTTTGTTTCCGAAACCCGTTCTGTAACTCGCCCAGTATGCCCTCACAATCTACCCATTCCTCCAGTCTGTTCTTTATAATCTGCATTACCAACCTGTAAATAACTGGTGTCACGGTTATGGGACGATAATTCCTAATATCAGACTTATCTCCCTTTCCCTTATATATCATACTCATCCTACTAAGCCTCCATTCATCTGGAATATTTCCTTTTGTTATCATAGTGCTCACTACCTCCCTTAGTTTTGCCTTAGATTTAGGACCCAAATTCTTCACCAGCTTGATTGGGATACCATCTGTGCCTGTTGACGTGCCACTAGGGACTCTTCGTTCCGCCTTTTCCCATTCTCTTTGTCCAAAATCCGCGATGTCACAAGCTGGACTGTTACTTCCTTCGGTTCTCCTATCTTCCACATGTACCTGTTCCCGAAATTTCTCCTCCATCACTGCTCCTATATATCGTATCGCATCATCTCCCTCTAATTGATCTCCCTGATCCGAGAGTATGAACCTCTGTCTAGCTTGCGTCGTTTCACCGAGTGAGTTCGAGTGCTCCCAAAACTTCTTGGCTGCGTTTCTATCTTTCTTGCTTACATTACTCATCCATTCTACACCCTTTCTCTGAATTTTCGCATTGATTAAACTGGATGCCTCTCGGCGACATGTTATAAAAGTGTCCCATCTTCTTTTACTTCCGTTTCTGACTCCCACTACGCTTGGAATACCTGTGTTCTCTAGAGGCTTCCTGACGTTTTTGTATCGCTTGCTTCACTTCTTTGTCCCACCAGCTTTTTGGTCTATGTCCTTGCTTCCCTTTTCGTTTACTCTTAACTTTGTCTAGTTGCAGAACAAAAAGTCTAGTTAGGCTCTCATAGGTCGAATCTGTTTACAAACAAACCGGAGCGCCCCTAGTGGACGCCACCGGCGCCGCGCATGCGCGATGGAGTGTGGGCAAGAAGCTCTGCCGTCGCCCATAAACAAACCATTGAAATGCGATGTTGTCGGCGTCGGTGTGAGTCCCCGTGCTCTTTTTCGCGTTAGAATTGTTGATTCTACGTCTTCCTGGCAATGTCTGACTACTTGAGCGGCCTCAGCGAAATTACCGAGGCTCGTTACACCGCAAAACTTCGCGTGAATAATCTGACATGCGGCGATTCATTCCGCGTGGACGCCGCAGAATGGACGCTAAAGCCTGATTCGCATGATGAGATTCCGCTCGCAATTTTCAGTCGCGACGTCGCTCGGGCTGCAAAAGCGTGAACCGTAGCTGAGATGGTCGACGTCGATACTGAAAATCGCAAGCAGAATCGGACCAAGTGAATCAGGCATAACAAGTCGATGATGGCCACTGGTAACAATGATCAACATCTCCTTGTATCTACTGTTTACACCGAGCCTGCTTACCCCAACCAACCTTCAAACTTAAAAGTCTTTTGAGGCCTGCACTTACTTCTTATCGCAATTACCGGGCCAACGTTTGGTCTACGGGCCGGTGTCGTCTGAAAGAGCAGACGACAAGCAGAAACGTTTGAAAGAGCAGACGACAGTTCGAACGATCAGGCGGCCGTTTGAACTTGAAGACGCACTGAACGTAGTCCGCAGGTGGTCCGTACAACTTGGCGGTTTTCCCGCGTTCATGTTGGAACAAAACAAATAAATCTGACGACCACAAGTATCCGTGAATTCAACCCAAAGTGCTTCCTGCCCAAGCAATCGTGGTCCGACGGCGTCTGGTTTTCCCTTTTCACGGCACATATCCACGTTCTCGGACGAACCGAGCACATGAAAACTGACCTTCAAACCTTTCTCGACTTTTTTGGTACAGTCCTCAGTCGCGGCGTTTTGACGAGAAGGCAGGTTTTTGTCTGGTTTCTTTCAAAACAACGCAGGAATAGCACGTCTCGCATGGGGACTTCCGCCCACAGCCCCAGACCGGAAGTGCGCTCGACGCGCCACCACCGCGCCGTGACGTAACAGAGTTCAGTTCGTGTATATGCGACAAGGAGTGAAATAGCTACACCCTTTTTTTAAACTGCTCGTTCGAAACTACTGAACAAGCAATAAAAACACAAAAAGCAATCTCGACTTGATATTCAACGTTCTTGAACTAACAAACCAACTAAGAATCCTACCTCTCGTGAGTCTGCTACATGCTACAGGGGACACCCCACTTTAAAATGTATCTCCAATTTACATCGAGAAATGGCTGTCGTATATTCTTACTACAAAAGCTGTGGGAAAGCTTCCTTCTGCACTTTGATATAGGCCGAGCTGCGAATGTTTATCAATAAACAACATCCGAGACATTTAAGAAAAAGAAGAAAAAAATGAAACACCGTTAGCCGCGTGTGTTAAGAGGATATCACAGGAGAAGCTCTGTCCCATTACTCGCATGCAACTTACATTTAATGACATCACCACTAACTCTGTGGATATTTTGTTATTACAAGCCTTTTAAGCGCGAAGTTGAGTCACTCTTGTACACATAGCTACCATGTCGTTTATAAACCTTTTCTATGAGATTGTATGCGTGGATGTATGCTTGTTGAATGAATGTATAGCTGTTTGCGAACATTCTGTAATTTGTACTCAAGTGTCTCATGCAAAGACTTCGGTCGTTTTGAGGCACAAAGAACCAAATAAAATAAAAAATAATAAAAAGTAGAAAGCCCATGTATTTCTTATGGCAACTTTTTGGTCCTTATTCTCAGCATCTACTCAACTAGTTTGGTTGTGTAGTTGTGACGTAGTAGTACTAGTAGTGACGATTGGTTGTGTTCGTCAAGAGAAATGGGCTCCGAGCTCAGGAAAGACACGTCAACCTCCGAGATTCCATGCAGAACTTCCTTTTTCTTTTTCTTTTTATTTCTCTTTCCTCGCGCTCGCACGCGCGGCACCGGAGCTCGCACGAGCCGCACGAGTCGTCTTTTGCGGCTCGTCACATGCCGGGGTTTTAGAAACTGTCGACCCGACAGTGCGCTTTCATGAGACAAAAACAAAACAACATTAAACAAATACCGCGCTCTGAGATATGCACGCGAGTGAATAAATATGTACATACAAAATGCTAAATGAGAAGGCACGCTACAAACAAGTGCACACACTATAAATTCCAAAAGTTCAGTCATCGGGTAGAGGCTGTGCAAATTCAGCGATTGGTGTAAGATACGGCTTCAGTTTCTCCACGTGCACTACCTCGCGGCCATTACCGTCCATGAGTTCAATCTCGTAGTTCACAGGAGAGAGCCGGCTCACAATTCGGTGGGGGCCAGTGAACCGTCGTGTTGCCTTGAGCCCCACGGGTGGTGTCTTTAACAACACGAGCTGGCCCTTCTCGAAGGTGATGTCCTTGCGTCCCCTGTCGAAGTAGCTCTTTTGTTTTTGTTGAGCGAGCTTGATGTGCTTGGCGGCCAGTTTCCGAGCTTGGTTCAGTCTCTCGTGAACAACGACTGAATAGTCCGATGCATCACGTAGTTCAGCGAGCTCCTGGCGTCCATAAACGACATCAAGGGGGAGCACAGGGTCACGGCCGTAGACTAGGAAAAAGGTGACTGACGAACGGTGTCCTGGAATCCGGTATTATAGCAGAAGACAACGTAGGGAAGGACGTCAGCCCACTTGTCGCCTCCGGCTGTTGTCAAATTGATCATCTGCTTGAGCGTCTTGTTCGCCCGTTCGCAGAGGCCGTTCGCAGCAGGATGGTACGCTGTCGTAGGCGAGTGCTGGATGCCACGGTGTTGAAGGTACGCCGAAGTCGAGCGTGCCATCATCTGAGTGCCACGATCAGTGATAATCACTGCTGGGCAACCGTGCTTTAGAATGATTCGACGCTCGATGAATTTCTGTACCGTAACCGCTTCAATGTTCCGCACAGGCTTGGCCTCAACAAATTTCGTGAGGTAGTCGATGGCGACGATGATGTATTTGTAGCCTCGAGATGTCTTAAATGGTCCAACAATATCTAGCCCTACCGTGTGGAACGGGGAGTGGACTTCAATCGGTTGCAGCAGTCCAAGAGGTGCCGCAGATGACATCTTCATATGTTGGCAGAGATCGCAATGCGTGACAAAGTTCTTTACGTCCCTGAAGAGTTTCGGCCAGAAATATTTTGTGCGAATAGCTTCGAAGGTGCGTCTGATGCCCATGTGTGCGCCGTACTTTCCTCCGTGGAATTCGCGCAAAACTTCGGCTCTCTTCGAGTCAGGAAGGCAGACCAAGAAACGTTGATTGATGGGGCCTTGATCCCTCCTGTAAAGGACTCCGTCATGAACGACGAACTTGTGCTGTGCTCGCCTCTGCTGTTTACGTGTGCCAGCACTTCCGTCCAGAAGTTTGAAAACGTCCTGGCAGTACGAATCCTCATGTTGGTCACGTGAAAGATCCTCAGCCCGTTGCAGGAAGGCCGGAGATGTGACACAAAGAACTTTGTCACCTAGCTCCCGTGTTGACTGCGGAGTACGGGAGAGGCAATCTGGCGCTCTGTGTAGAGCTCCTGACTTGTAGATGACCTCGAAATCGAACTCCTGCAGGATGAGCGACCAGCGCAGTAAGCGTTGGTTCCCCTCCTTGTACCGCATCACCCAGCAAAGAGCATGGTGGTCGGTAACAACTTGAAACTTACGACCCATGAGGTACGGGCGAAGCTCATCCAGAGCCCACTTGACGGCAAGAGCTTCCATCTCTGTTGATGTGTAGTTGGACTCGGAACCTTTGAGGGAGCGACTCAAGTACACTACAGGTCTGAAGTTTCCGTCTTCGTCCTCTTGCAATAGCAATGCTCCCAGCCCAAGCTTGGAAGCGTCGGTGTGAACTTGGACGCCAAAGCGTACGTCTTCCGAGAAAAGCTTAAGAAGAGGTGGTTCACACAGGGCATCCTTGAGGGCTCCAAACGCTGCATCTTGTTCTTCATTCCAGAGGAAGTTTGTTTCTTTCTTGAGAAGTTCGCGCAAAGGAGCAGCAAGAACACTGTAATTCGGGATAAACTTCCGGAAGTAAGATGTCAGGCCCATGAAGGATTGGAGTTCCTGGATGTTGCGGGGAGCCGGAAACCTATGGACAGCTGCCAACTTGGAAGGGTCTGGAGAAACTCCATGCTTCGTGACAATGTGTCCAAGGTACTTGACTGACGTACAAAAGAAAAAACAAACACTTCTGTGGCTTGAACTTCATTGACAGAATGCTTTAGGCGTGCTAGAACAAGCTTTCGGGACTGCGGAGACATCAGCTGCTTGGTAACCAAGATGACCTTATGACAAGTCGTAGGCGGAGAAATCGTGAAGCTATTTGCACCCTAATCAATCATGGCCTTGCACGCTGTCAGGAAATCGTCACCAAGGAGCAACCTTTCTTCCTCCAGATGTGAGACCACGATGAATGCCTGGTTCAGCGTCTGTCCGTCAGCTGTCACTGCGGCAGTGACTTCGCCGAGGTTCGTGAAGGATTGACCGCTTACGCCATGTAAACGGATAGAAGAAGTTTGAATCAGAAGGTGGGACTGGTCGGTGATTGAACCGTTGATGAGACTTCTCATTTCCCCGAATCCAAGAAAGCTGTCAAAGGCTGTCCGTTCAGTTGAACCTGAATAGTTTTGGTGCCACTGCTGCGCCACATGGGATGCGCCGAACTACTGATGACCTCTCGCAGGCATCAGAGGCATCATTTTGTTGTTTCCCTGCGTCGGCGCTGCAGCGCACTCAAAGCGCTGTTTCAACTCCGGAAATTCTTGTGTTAGCTCCTGCCGACACCGCGTGACGAAGTGGCCGCTCTTCTTACAATCGAGACACAGCGGACGAACTTCCAGGTGACTAAACGAAGACATTCTCCGTTTCTCATTTACTCATTCGCCGTGCAAGGCAAGCTTGCACGGGCGAATAAAGATGATGCAAACGAGGCCCAATAACGCATCCCGTTCCACTCTTCAAGGCGAAGATTAAACTTCCTCCGTCTTTTTTTGCAGCTTGAGCTACACTGGCTGAGGTTGAGCAGTTTCGCGTGGCTCTCATAATGACCGTGCTCATTATCGAGCCGTGCTCATTATGCGGAGCGCGCGGCGTCGGCGGCGGAGCTCCGCATTGTGAGCACGGCTCTTCACGAGGCCACGCTCCGCCACCGCCGCGCGCTCCGCCACCGCCGCGCCCGCCTCGCCGCCTCGCCGTTCTCTGCATTCCAGAGGATGACATCGCAGTCGCGGCAGACGCACTGGCACCGCCTCATGCCCAGCTGTGCGCCTCCGTTGCGCAGTAGCCAAGTCTGACGCTGCACCGGGCCGCTTAGAGCGCCTCTCATTTTGTGCGCATAAGCTCACGCTACGTATTTTTCACATTATGAGGGAGCCGAGGTCGAAGCTAGATGCACGATCATGTTGCCCTGAAAGATGCATGCACTGCACGAGCGCTCGTGTTTGGCAGAGGCCCGGGCGCTCTCTCTTGTGCTTCTGCTGCATGATCTGTCACCCGCGCTACGTTTTTTTTTTTGTTGTTTTTTTTGTTCTTTTAAGCGTAGTTTTTGATGGCAGTGCAGACCGAAGACTACTGGCGCGCGGTCAATTTTCCGAACAATATGTTCAGGCCGCGTGCATGGACACAGGCATTGGAAGCAGCTTCAAAAATCACACGCTCGTTGCTTTCGGGGCTTTGAAGGGGCACTGGAGTATATATAAAAAATGTTAACCTGTTAACTGCATGTTTTGTTTTATTCAAACGAAAATTAGCCGCCCGATGTCTCCTTGAAATCGGGAGTAAGCTGGATTAGGTTCCCCACAATACTGCCTGTGGCACCCGGTGTCAAGATAGTCGAGAATAAGTGGGCGACGAAATAGCGGACGCCACGTTTGTCGCCACCTTGTTTATGGATTGCGTAGCCAGTGCATGGCTTTGGACTAGAGAGATATTCATATTGTAGAAATCTTAATTTCCTCCTTTCCTTGCGCCCAGCAAGACTAGGCGCAATTGAAGGGGAGTTAATGTATTCTCCTTTTTATAATTTTACTCATCTAACAAAAGTTCACAGAAGCCGTGGTGGGGATCCCTCGGTGAGGACAAGACTAAACAGGGTTATATTGGCTCACGTTTTACCATGCGATGTGAACATTTTACTCAACATGAGTTGTTTGGAACTAAGAACTTTTGGTCAGTAATAAATAGAGAAATTGGAAAGGTTGTAATATTTTATTTACGGTTACCGCACGGTGCTATAACGGGTACAAGTCGTAATTGAAATAAAATAGAATATCCAAAATTCGTTAACTAAAACACGTTCACACAGTCACGTTTTATTTATTTAAATCAAATTTATATTCTCTATATTAGATTTGTTTCAAGTCCGAATTATATAATTTTAATTACTCGTTCTACAAAATAATGCCGTTTGTCATTTACATTTTTTTTAGCGTGGAAGACGGATTGTTTAACCTTCTGAATCATTGAAAACAACGTGGAAAAAATAAATTACTGTAAATGTAATTACGCCGTTGAATATCAGTTTTATTAAGGACTTTCTATTCTTAATGAAAACCCCGCCATACGTCTTGTTGGGCAGTAGGAGATTTTTGTTTTTGTTTTTTGCTTTGTGTCAGTTCCTTTTTTTGCTATAATACAACTGAGAATGTAAACATGAGATGAACAGCCCTCCAACCATTTTTTCCCTTCTCTTGAACGCTACCAGCCGAAATGTTTTCTGGCAGTTTCCTGCACATTGTGCCGCTGTGGCCATTGCGTGTGCAGTGTGCTCCAGAGCAAAACTATGGGCAGTCTCTTGGCCGCAACCGAAGTGCAAAGCAACAAAAAGAAGGTCCTCGACAATAAATTGTGGCCTTTGAACTTGAACACAGGAGATGTACGAAGCACGGAAGTCCCGGGGACTCGTAACGTAACAGCTGGGGCTGGGCGTCGATCCGAGCTTTTAGCACGATTAATCGCCACCCTTTAATCGTTTAATTAATCGATATTGGGTTTCGTTCACTCCCAGACCTGATAAAAAAAAAGCAAAACCAGTTTGTTTTTTCGCCTTTGCTGAATATGTGACAAACAGCCCAATATATGTTGACAAACAGCCCAAAAAAACAGCAATAAAAAAAAAAACATTGCAGGTTTTTTCTCTTCTTTTTTTTCTTTTCTTTACCGCAAAAATGAACTATGCATCACCGAACGCTGATTATCCGCTCAAAATGTAGCGCTAGCGATCCGAACCAGATGCCAAAGTTCCAGCACTAACCGTTATCTTACTCAAAAGTTATAAGCAATTTTCTAAAATTTTCAGTAGGAAAATGGTGGCCGATGGACCTCTCATAATACACGGAGCTCTATGGCGCCAGTTACCGAAATTTGACAAAAATGGGCTGCGCCTTCCCATAGAAAATTTCAGAAAATCAAATAACTTCTAAATAAGATAACGGTTAATACTTAAACTTTCGCATCTGCTTCGGACCTCTAGCGCTACATTTGTGCGGACAATAAGCGTTGAGTGATGCGCAATCTACTTTTAAAGCAAAAGAAAAAAAAAATCATTTGCACATTTTTTTTTTCTTTTTGGGGGGGGGGGGACATTTTTACAATTTTGATTTCGAATCAAACTCGGTGTGTAGTTGAGAGCAGTTCAAAGACACTCACACTCACAAAATATTACTTCAGCTGCATGAGGCAAGTAGGTTCGTTGATATTCTCCTGGAAGAGCGACCTCCTTCGATTCTTCACAATAGTCTCTGCTGCGCTAAACGGACACTCGAACGGCCTTGAATTGGGCGGGACACTTGCGACCTTCTGCACTTTTCTAGGAGTTACAAATCTGGCCCCTACAGTTTACTTGAGCAAGTTTTTTTTTTTCATTTTTGGTTTTCCTGGCTTCAAGACAGCAGACAACAACCTATCAGCAAGCCCCTGTGGCTCGATCGTACAATTTCGTTTAGAGTTTGCCCTTCATACAGGTGTGCTCCTCCACGTCTGTGGGGTGAAGGCGTTTAATTTTTACTTTCTTTTGGTTCGTCAAAACTTTTCACCGATTAACCGGTTAACACACAAAAAATCATCTGGAACAAAGCATTAATTGATTAATCGATAAGTTAATCGATCAATATAGCCCCTTTTACAAATTAGCGGCGAGATGTTTTGGTGGCGCCCTCCTATGGTTCCCCCTTGTGACGTCATTACCTTGCGAACAAGTTCGATGGTGTTTGTAAATAGCATGGTGGAAGCTTGAAATCATTGCGCTCTCAAAGCAACACTGCCAACACCGTCAAAATTGAAGTTCTTTCATTCCTCTTATTTCCGTCGATGATAAATCCTTTTCCGACGTCATAGTCAGCGTTCGGCCAATCGTGGAAGGCCGACCACAGCGACGCTTTCGGTCGCGCACGTCGCCAATAGTGGCTGAAATATCAGTCCAGGTTGTTGTATCATCATGCCGTATAACATCTGGAACCTATTCATCAACGGTATACGTACGAAAGTTGCGGTGTTTTTCGATGAACAGTTATTTCTCTATATGCTTCAGTTTCGATGCTGTAAAAAAACTACCACTCTGCACGAGTCGCTAATAGCTGAGTAAACTTCTTGATAAAATTAACATTTCATTGTCATGATCGAGCTCTCGGAGCGTGCCGAAGCCCAGCATTCCAAGGAATTACATGACAGCCTCAAATGCGTAGCGCATAGCAGCCTCTAAGTCTCGTCACGGTGAAATCGAACCACAATACAGCGAACTAACGCGTGAATGCTCAGGCTCCGCATCGGTTTCTGTCTTCAAATTCTTCCTTCACCAGCCACCAAAAGGCCGCCATTCGCATGTTGAGATGATACACACTTAGCTGATGATATCTATCAAAGTGGCCGGACTGAATTTCGGAAAGAATCTGTTTCCCAGGCACAACGTAAGCAAGCGTTTTGATGTGAATAGGCCTCTAGTCGACGCAAACCCTCATAATGTAGTCCAGCATAGTCAAACCGCTACTGTGCGAGTGGGCCTAAAGCTCGAATCGCACAGATGCGTTTTCCTACGCTGCGTTACGACCGCTTACGTGGCGAGTAACCAGGACATCTGTGCTTCGAAGGAAGCGCGTGGTGACCGGTTTGCACGCGACATACGAAACACGAATGTCCCGCTCACTAATCAAGTAACGTTAAAAATTCTGAACAAACGCCCTTGTGTGAACCGACCGTAAGGCATTCATTCATCTGGCCAGTGTCCCAGAGTTCAGACCACGCCACCAAAATGTCCAACTTTTATACTTGTTCAGTGTTGTCTGGGCGTTTACCACAAGCGCCTGAGATATTGCGTTGCCATGGTCCGCGAAGAATTACACGATGCAGTGCTTAGAATTGATAATCAACCGATGCGAGTTTGTGTGCCCTTCAATCATTGCTGAAACGCAAAACTTCCGGTGTTCTCTATAGATAGAAAACCAGAACGGCTGAAACCTGAAACGTTCGGTGTCCTCTATAGAATGCATAGGCGCGTGTGAAGCTCACGCATATGGAGTGCCAAGGGCAGGCATGCTACAGTGGACCGATCTCACCAGCCAGTTTGACTACGCCATGCACCACTACCGCAATGCACCGAGGGAACTTTAGACTTTCTGCAGGTGCGATAACCTCGCTGGAGCTCTGCGCGTGTTGAGCATGAGACGGTACGAGCCCTCGCGTGCACCGCCGTCTGCCTCCTGATGAACTAAAGTTATGGCGGCGTCACGCATGCGCCGAATGCTTAGTGCGATTGGTCTATTCTCCACTATATACTTCTGAATAGCGACGGTGGCCGAGGTCGTCATCGCACCGCAGCTCGGAGCGCGTAAAGTCACCGGATGCCGGGAAAGTAGCGCCATTGCCTTCCCTGCCTGTCAGCCGCACACAAACAAATACTCACATACAAAGTACAAAACCACGCAAGGTGATCGGCCGATCGGTCTCAGTTACCACGGAAATCGCCATTTCGGTCCATTCAAATCTTCTAAGCTTCGAAAGGGTTTTTCTGAACCAGTGGCGCCAAGATCCCTATGAGCATCATATCGTACTGAGTGCGGTCCTCGCCAATATAACCGTCGTTGGAACTGTGCATGCAATCAACTTATCAATCATGCTTATCTTCCAACGAATCTTACAAAGATAGTGCTCTTCTTACGTGTTTCAAGACGGGAAAATTATTTTTTAACGCTTCCACGCACCGACGCTCCACGTGGCTGCGGTACGAATATGTACGCTTATCGTTTCGCCGGTGTGTGGATAGCAAAATATCGGTATACAAGTAACGCGTCTATGAACTTATGGAGCTACTCGTCACCAGCGAATTTAGATAGGCTCACCAGGAATGAAAGGTCGAGGAAAAACTGGAAAGTGCACATTCCATGAACCAAAATGGCGATCATACGCGCAACTTGGCGCCACTTTCCACGGATCCAGTGACTCTAGGAGCGCGTGGAGCGAAAGCTCGCGCTGCGAAACCCGGGGTCCTGGATTCAATCCTCACCCCTGCCCATTTCGATCTGGATGAGCATCGTACCAGCGTGCGGTCGTGTATCACTATTGCGTGGTGATTTAAAAATCCCAGGCCCCAGGCTAGAGGTTGTACTGCACTGGCTACATTTCTCATCTCCGGCTGAGACACCAGACGCCTATTAAGGATGTCTAACTTCGGATGTCTAAACATACATACAACACAATAAATCATTAAAAAATCATAAAAATAAATCAACTTACATAAATCCGTCCCGCGCGCGTAGCATTCTGGGAACCTGTGGGCCAGGAGCGGAGCGCGTACGATTTCCCTTTCCACTGATCCCCACAATGCATAACATGCATTACGCCTCGATGAGGCACTCCGAGTTTTGGAATAAGTCTGTTACTTAGGTGAAGTTGTGTCTTCGCCAAGAAAGCCGTTCTGACCGCGACCTAGAAGGTCGTGGTTCTGACACCAGGCACCGCCAACTTCAGACGACAAGTCCTTCGCGCACTCCCTGTAACTTCTGTAACGCCACGGGAGTTCGCCTTCTTCAGCGCTGTAACGTAAGACTGCATCTGGCCGGAGGCCTGGGGCTGGAACTATGCACCCAAAATTTACAAGTTTTCGTTTTCGTTTTTTTCTTTTTCAGTATTGTGTAGGGGTTTACCACCACTGCCTATGGCTACTAAGAACGCAAGACAATTGTCTAAATGTACTATATAGAATTGATAATCAACTGATGCGAGTTAGTCCGCTCTTCAATCATTGCTGAAATCCAAAACGTCCGGTGTCCTCTAAATAGAGAGCAAGAACTGACAACACACAAAACTTCCGGTGTCCTCAAGATAGAGAAGAACTGCTCAAACCTAAATCGTCCGCTGTCCTCTATACTTCGTTTCCACTTATGTGCGAGCGAAGGCAAAGCTGGAAGCGCGAGCACGAAAGCTCCGTGCGTTTAGACTTTGTTCGGGCGCGCGAGCTGGGCAGAAACGCGAAAAGCGCTGGTCTCGCGCTTCTAGCTTTGGCTTCGCTCGCAGATAAAGTGAAACGAAGTATAGAAATTATGGGCGCCTGTGCGCTCGCGCACATTGAGTGCCAATCAACGTTGTGCCAGTAGACCCTTTCAGAAATTCAGTGCCGTCTAGTGGCGCAACTATCAGTTTAAATTCTTGAATGCTAATGGTGGTTATAACCTATAGCGTCTATATTTCTCAACGGCAGACGTGCGAAAGTTGCGGCGTTCCTCACTGTACGGTTCTTCCTACATTCTATTCGGTTTCAATGATGTCAAGGGACTACCATCATATACGGGGCGCTTACCTGGGAATATCGCTTCATATTATTCACCACATTTTATTGTCACGAGCTGTCTGTGGCGTGCCGAAACCGAGCATTCCTATAGGATTCCCATGACATCCTTAAAATGCGTAGCGCACAGAGGCTTTTGAGTTTCGTCAAGCTGACGTCGAACAACAATACGAACGAACTAACGTCGGGAAAGTTCAGGCTCCGCATCAGTGCCTGTCTTCCTTCATCAGCCATCAAAATGCAGCTATTATCATGTACAGATAATATGCTCTTAGGTGATAATAGTTATCGGCGCGGCCAGACTGAATTTCTCAAAGGTCCCATTCGCGGTGAGAAGCTCGCTAGGGGCGCTTGTGTTTTCACCATTATTGGTATAGTTGCACGTGCTCCCCACGCGGTTATGTTTTACTTTTCATAGAGCATGGAAGCTTGGCATTGCACGCGCTTGCACCAGCAGAGGAAGTTGAAGTATCCTCACTCTGGGTCAGATCCCTTGCACGTAACGGATTCCTTGTAATCCGTTACTTTTTCAAGTAATTTTGTAGTTGCCACGTTAATTTCTTTCGCAAGTAATTTGTAATGTAATTTTCTTGAAAAATATTAGTACCGGATTACTTTAATTACTCGTTACTTTTTTTTTTTTATAAATATGAGCATATTACAGTAACTGGAGCAATCCGAGCAGAACATTCAGCAGCATAAAGAGAGCACGTTCAACAAAATAGAAAGCATCGGGAAGGGGAGAATAGCCGAAAAGCCAACACAATTTTTTGTATGACTGGTCACTAGAACCACTAGAAAAAAATGACCGTATCTCCACGTGGTGAATGAAGTTGATTGGGGCGAAGCGGCGTCTGCTCTGTTTTCATCCATGTCAGAAAGAGAATGTGTGGTATGGAACGTGGTTATATACGCATTTGAGCATTTGACCGCAGCGCCCTCTCGTTTATAAACGTTGAGCCAATGCATGCAAAGTTTAACGCGATTATATACGCATTTGACCGCAGTGCCCTCTCCTGTATAGACGTTGAGCGGCTACAAGCAACGTTTCATCCATGACATCCCCAGCTCTTGAGTTACTACCACATCTCAGAGCCCCCTACTCGTCCCGCAATCGTGGCCGAGTGGTTAAGGCGATCGACTAGAAATCCATTGGGGTCTCCCCGCACAGGTTCGAATCCTGTCGACTGCGCAAACATTTTTTTCTTTTTTATGTGAGCACGGACGCCGGCCGGCCGGCCGGCCGGACGGACGGACGGACGGACGGACGGACGGATGGACGGACGGACGGACGGACAAGGCTAGACCCTAAGGAGCTTCGCCCCTAAAATTCACGCTTCGCGTTTCTTTCAAGTACCCGCAATCATTGTTCTTGCGAAAGCGTGGAACATTTGCTTCGAGCGAGTACTGCGACGTCATTCGCTCCCAAGTGCCGCTCATTTCAGTACTGCGACGTCATGTGCTTCCAAGCCCTGCACGAGGCACGGGACCCCGTACTTCGGCGAATTTCACGCTACTTGCAAGACAAACACAAACACATCAGGGGGCTTTAGAAGACAACTACTTCGCTATAGCTTTGGTGGTATACACCCCTCTTCTCTTGGCTAGATTCTAGTCGCCGATTGTTCGCGGATCCAGTAAAATCAAGTCGCCGCGTAGCGTCAGCGTCGAGAAGCTCCAAGCAGAGGATATTTTGATACAACCACGTAGTCTTCTTGCTGGGTTCACGTCAAAAACATTGCTTTACGCGCTTGCTACTTAAAATCAACTAAACAGTCACTGTTAACCGATGCTACAAGATAAGGGATGACCAAGGACGCTAAGGTGTCTAAATGGTGATCATTATCCTTCATCCGCAAATGAAAAACAATATTTCGCAACACATGTTCTTATCCTAAACTTGTACTTAAAACCACCCACTGTAGTAGACTATAAAATTAAGATCGCCGCAAAAGCCGCCTCAGCAAAAAAGAAACACAATTAATTGCGTATAAACTGTCTTTCATTCGTAAGCTAAAAGAGAATATCAAAATCCTATCCATTCAAAATATCAGAGAATTCGGATGTTATTACAAAGGTTGTCAAATCTGTTTGGTGCTGATGGGCTCGCAAACCCATATTCACGCCTGCCAAATAGTAATTTACACGAAGACCTGATTTTTGCGCATCACCAATAAATTGGTCGCAATAAATCGGTCGTGATAATTAGTCAAATAGAACGTCAACATTGCACAAGCAATTTTCACTCTTCGCTTCGTTCGGCATTACCTTAAATTCGCACAAACACGTATCCATATTTTATAGTATCATATGTGAATCTGTGTAGGCTACTGGTTATCAATAGACTTTTCTAAATATGACAAGCGCACCCCTATCTCATCAACAACGTCCCTGAACTTCCAAAACTCGGGCAGCGGTTTTTTGCGACGATCAGAAGATCGCGTCGTCCTTATCTTCGATATTATATTGTCAGATAATCACCATCACTAGACTCAACAACTTGGGCTTGCGTGGTACGGTAGGTTGTATTTTTGCGGTGCCGTGGCTCTCCCGAGCCAATAAAGAGTATTATCATTAATATTATTTTCATCCCAAGCGGTAAATGTGCGCACACGGTATAGAGCTCGTATTTACATTAACGTAATTCCAGGGCCACTCAGCTGGTGCGCTGACTCTGGCAGTGCTTTTTTCACCCATTCTTTGCTAAGACGCGGATTGTAGTAGGCCGCCCTGATCAACTGTAAAAGAATAAAAAAGAATGTGGCACAAAATTCCACTCCGGCGAAAGGGTCGAAGACATGAAATTTCTGCCAGAAGCAAAGTCATGGCGAGACGGCGTCCCGGGAACAGTTAAGAGAAACGCGAAAAAGGATAGAACGAAAACGATGGGCAAAATTAAACAAAGATATTACGAAAGAAACAAAATATCACTTAAAGTCACAAGTGAATGGCGAGACCAAAAAAACACAAAAATGCGCATGACGTTTCGGCTGCTCGGTCTCGCAGAGAAAACTGAATTTTGGGGTCAGAAACGTTATTGAGACTCGTTAAGCCCGCTCCAAACGGGGTAATTTCTCCCGGCCACTTGACGTCGCAACACCAGCAACAAGGGCCACCCGCGTTTATACGCAGCATCCGAGTTGCTACGATATGCCATCATCATCATCATTCAATTTTAAATTTCTTGCACTATTTAGACCCACCGTTACACGCTCTAAACGTGTTTTTATACATTTAAAAGGCGTTGAGAATACTAACTCATCCTTCCGAAAAGGTTTAAACCCAAAAATGATTCATTTCCAACCAGAACCAAGTATTTAGTTCTCATCATCCCCGCCATAGAGGTGTCACGTGAAAATATCGCGTCCCTGATTGGCTGTTTCAAACGTCTTATGTCGCAGAGAAAGGATCTAGGGAAAGCTAGGGAACTATTCGTCAGCGATACCGAAATCGCTGGTAAAGTTGCCCCGTCTGAAGCGAGCCTTATAGACGTTTTCACTGTTTACAAAAATCACAGTCCACACGTGCTAAATCACAGTCCTGCGGACTTAATGGAAAGTAGCGCGCGCCCTCAAGCGGCGCGCGTGAGGAACGGAACAGGTCGCTGCTCCGTTGTCTGCTGCTACCGCGGTACTGCCTGCGAGAACCACGTTGCCTACGTTCGCGTTGGGTACCTGTGTGCGGCACAGGGACCCAACGCCCTGTGCTGCACTGCGTGGCTCACATGAGGTGAGAAACCCTCAATCACAGCACGTCTATCCACTGCTCTTTTAGAGCGCAGCTCTTAGGCGCCCATTTCCGGCTTGAGTGGCGTCGGCGTCGCCGTCGGCGTAACCGCGCTATGCATGATGGGTAAATTTCCCCGCTAAATCTAGCGGAAAATTTTCCCCGCTAAATCTAGCGGAGAACTTTCCCCGCTAAATTTAGCGGAAAAAATTCCCCGCTAGATGTAGCGGAAAAATTTCCCCGCTAAATCTAGCGGACAATTTTCCCCGCTAAATCTAACGGAAAATTTTCTCCCCTAAATCTGGTGGAAAATTTTCCCCGCTAAATTTAGCGGAAAATTTTCCCCGCTACTTTTCCGCAGGTCACGTGACCCCCACAGGTCACGTGATCCCCTTCCCCAGATCATGTGATCCCCCCCAGAGCCGTATATGTAGAGAGTTTGGCCATTCGTTGGGAAGTATAGGAGACAAATGAAGAGGCGCCATTGGCCGAAAGCGGGCTGGGCGTGTCCCAGGGCGTCTTCAGAAATTCGAATGTGACCAACCAGAAGCCGGAAATAATACCCTGGCGGTGGTCGCGAGAAACAAACCTGATAACTGCATTGGAGTAACTCTTAATGACTGAAAATATGGTACACGTGATGTTTCAATCACGCTCATCCAAAATGATGGTGGAAGAGTGCGACTAGCGGAACGATCGACATAATTCGTACGCCAAGCGCTGAGGGGCAGGAATCTGCCGTCCGAGCGGTCACACTCTGTCCGAGCAAAACAGAGTTGAGCGGCGCACACGTGCACCCTATTTTCAACCACGAAGAGTTACTACACTTCACTCTTACGTGCTTATTAAAACCATTTACGAACATAGACTTTTGATCAGAGCTGTTTCTTGCTACCACCGCTAGGGATTCTTTTCGGCTTCTGGTTGGTCAAGAGAGCATGCCAAGCCCTCTTTCCGAGTCTGACGCACGCCCTGGCTCTGCCCGCACCTCCTATTGACCAAACTCTCTACATATACGGCTCTGATCCCCCCTTCCCCAGATCACGTGACCCCCCCCCCCCCGAGGTCACGTGACCCCCGTAAGGGGAGGGAGGAGAAAAGAGGGGTATACCCTCCCCTCAGTACCCTTCCCTCCTCCTCCTCAAGAGGTGCGCTCCAGTTCGGCGTTACAGGGAGTTGTAAACGGCTTTCATTTGGTTTTTTTGGGTGGGCCATCGTTCTGAATAGGCCACAGCATTTTTTTTTAACGGGCCATTGCGCGTGTTTAGCTAGCTCAACGAATTCCCATAGCAAAAAAACATTAGTGAGGTATCACGCGTCCAACGTGTTTTTTTTGTGTGTGTGTGTTTTTGTTGCGGTTGTTTTGCTATGGGAATCATTTGAACTAGCTGGTGCATTTTATTTTCCTTCGCCAATCAAAAAAATAAAAATAACGCAGTTTGTCCCAACAACGTTTGAAGACCGTTAGCTCGCCTGGATGCATGAATGGATTAAAGGGGCGGTGCAATGATTTTTTGATTAAAAGAATTTGCATCTTGTCATTTTTACGTTGTTTATCGTGTCCCGGAGGATAGGGAAAACACCTCCTTCATTAAAAATGTCACGATTCCGCTGCATAATCGCGAAGCAAAAGTCGAGCTTTTTCCCCCACCTGCAGCCCCAAGTGGCAGCCGAAGGAACTACGGCGAAAAGATTACGTGACCTCGCTCGGCTCTAAGCTGCAGCATAACGCCCGCTAATGTCAGCGGGGAGAGGGAGAGGAAGCGTCCTCCGAGATAGCACACGGGAAGCTACACGGCACTCCGAATGACGTCACTGGGAGTGCGACCAGGTGTGACCCTGAAGGCTGGGAGTGAGTTGAGGGGTGCCAGAAATGCCAATATTTATCTTTTTTTTACGCAGCAACCAGGACACGCAGGCGAAATCGGTTTTCTGTTCTTTACTTCAGAAGTGTCAGAGGGCAACTTCCACAAATCTTTGGCCGAAGTCCGGAAATCGTTGCACCCCCTTTTAAGAATGGCGCTGCAGTTCGGGCGGTAGCGTGCGCCACCTTGCGTGCAAAACCTTGACTAGGCTTGGCTGAAGGGCGCGACACCCTCGCAGTTTCCATAATGCCCCGGAGCGCTCACTGGTGGCGCTGGCGTTCTCAGAAAGGTCTATTGCAGCCAGCCAGAAAGTACGCGTTTATAACGCACAAACACAGCAATGATCGCGCCCTCATACGCTTTTATGGAAATCTGTATTGACCCCTTAAAAATCACGCCCTATTGGCGACAGGAGTGATCGAAAGTGTCACTGTGATCGGCCTTCCACGATTGGCCGTATGCTGACTATGATCTCAGCAAATGATTTCTCATCGGCGGATATGAGAGGAAGGGAAGAACTTCAATTTTACGGTGTTGGCAGTGTTGGTTTCACAGTACAATAATTTCAAGCTTCCACCATGCCCATTAGGAGCACCATCGAACTTGTTGTTCGCACGGTGATGACGTCACGAAAGGCAACCATAAGGGGGCGCCACCAAAACATCTCGCCTAGGGTGCCTCCTTACACAAGCGTCGACTCTCTCTTAGGGTGATGACATCTCCGCCATTTCCTGCTCCAGAATGCACGCGCTTCGGTCTCGTTCAGAGCGAGCGCTTAGCTCTGGCCGGTGCTTTGGCGCCATTTTGAGGCCCATCTTGCACGTGCTGGCAGTTTTCAATACAAGAATGGTTGTCTTCACCCTATGACAGACGCACATGGAGGCACCCTAATCTCGCCGCCAATAGGGGTATTCACTCTACTCAATATTTGAGGGCGCTGTTAGAGCGCATGCTCAGAACGGGCTCGCATTAATATGTTGATAAGACCGGCAATCTTGATGGTGTGGAAGGAACGTTGCAAAAGAACTGTGGAAGCTCGGCATCAGCACGCGCTCAGCAGTCGTGCGCACTGCTATGGCCGCCAGTGAATACTCCCTATTACGGTCAGATCTGAAAATACAAAGTGGCGTGCGCAATAGACCTATTGGTATGTTACCCAAGCATCAAGGAGAATGCAGGGATTGGTGTTCCACGCGCCGCACGTGCTGGCCTCAGCAGTAGCAACTTTTCTAAAGCAAAAGCCTAAAACAAATGGCATCTTGCACGCGCCTTCGTCAACGCTTTATTTTAGTTATATATTTCGAATCTTTTATACGGGGAAGGCGTGCCCGTGTGGCGCGTGGAACACCAATCCCTGCGTTCTCCTTGATGCTTGAGTAATATTCGAGACGTGCGCGATCGAAAGCGTCGCTGTGGTCGGCCGGCCATGATTGGCCGAATGCTGACTATGACGTCAGGAAAGGATTTCTCATCGACGAAAATAAGACGAATGTAAGAGCTTGAATTGTGATGGTGTTGGCAGTTTCGCTTTGAGAGGGCAATGACTTCAAGCTTCTACCATGCTCATTGCAAACACCATCGAACTTGTTGTTCGCAAGGTAATGACGTCACGAAAGGAAGCCATGGGAGGGCGCCACCAAAACATCTCGCCGCTAATAGCAAATGGTCTATAAGCACAATAAAATTGGCAAGTCTATCAATTTTAAGCAGTCTCTTGGAAGAGAACATTCTATCAGTTATAGACTTGCCAGCTTGTTGGCGTTTTTTGCGCACGCCACTTCGTAGTATTTTCAGACCCGTAATTTTTGAAGGGGTATATATTGATTCGCCACTATTTTTTGTCCAAAATGGTTGGACGCACAGTTCGTCTGAAAACCATCGGGCGTGCATTTATTATATATCTTTCCCGGTTTTCAAAGAGAACATACTCGTATTTCAACTTGAAAAAGTAATGTATACATTGTGGTGAGAACCAACGATTATAATTCGGCCGAACAAGTGCCATTTTATCCGACCAGCTGACCAAGCATGATCGAAAATGACGATGTTTTGGGCCTGTACCTAGCGCCACCGCGCACGGAAACAGCCTCCAACCATTTGTTTCTTTATCTCAGTCTCTCCCGACCACTGATTTCTATTGTAGTAGGATCAGTGCTCCCGACAAATCCCGCTTCTCATCCTCTGCGTCTTTTCCGCTGCGGTTGGCGTGCGTTTCAGTTGCATGTGACCACGTGACGTTTCGTAGTAAACGTAATTTCCTCCACACCATTGTATTTGCGGTTCAAGCCCAAGCTGATCTGACAGTTTTAGATTGCAGTTCTTTAAAATAAGCGTTCGATGTAAAACAATCCGTGTTTAACGACTCGGTCACCCCATGTGGAGGAGGCCTACACTGCAGCTTGCCACCAGGTTCCCGCGAACTTTGAGCGTTTTTTTCTTTCTCGGTAATGAACATCCTCTTCATCTGAGTTCAGGAAATTATTGTTCAGTGTTTGTGCGCGTTTCGGCAAAGAGCTGTTCATAGGTGACAGCGGGACTTCTGCCTAATGTGGACGACCTTCTTCGTTCTTGTCTTCGCGCTTGCGTTGGCCTTTAATGCCAGCGTCGGCCTTCGCATCTGTCGCGGATTGCATCTTTGAAGTCCGATTTCATCACAATGAAGAGACTGCATGCAAGCTGCTTGTGAAAATCGAGGGAACGTTCGTCTACATTGATCCGTCCGGCTTCCGTCTCAGTCTCCACGGTCCTTCGTGTTTGTTTCTTATTTCTTCAGCATGAGAGCAGCGCGTTTTTATGTCATATAGTTTGCTTTACGTTTCACAGAGCAGTAGCACGTTTGTTAATGTTTACGGAATGGGTTGTGCGTGCTGCAATGTACGAAACGTCGAGGTGCGTTAGAAAGCACACTGGTTTGTCTCAGTCTATTTGCGACGGTTTATCGCAACACGGGTATACAACTTTTAAAATTGACAATAATAAAAGAAGTTTCCGAGAAATATTTTACATAATTGATTCAGGTTACTTTGGCATTCTGCAATTTTAATTCGTAGGTCAGGTTAGGTTTTGCCGAGCGTGATTGAAAGCCGTACTCTGTGTGGCTGTCTAGACAAAAGGGAGTACAGTTTCCTAGGGCAACACCCGAGAACATAATATGAATCAACATAACTCCATTCATTTGTGGCTCCATAGCTGTCATGGTTTGCTCGCGAAAACTGCCCTTTCCTACGTGTTCAAATTATTCAGTTTGGTGAGACACAAGAGCCTACTTTCAATAACGGTTCGCCACAACTAGCCTGACGCGCGAAGTAAACTGGACCGAAGTAACGTCCGTCAATCAGACACCTAGTTGTCTGTCTTACCCAAGCATCAAAGAGAATGCAGGGATTGGTGTTCCACGCGCCGCACGTGCTGGCCTCAGCAGTAGTAACTTTTCCAAAGCAAAAACCTAAAACAAATGGCATCTTGCACGCGCGTCCGTCAATGCTTTCTTTTGGTTATTTACTTCGAATCTTTTATACGGGAAAGGTCGCGTGTGGCGCGTGGAACACCAATCCCTGCAGTTCTCCTTGATGCTTGGGTAAGACAGCAAATGGTCTATTCTTTGGCTACGTGCATTCCGCACCATCAAGACTGCCGGTCTTAGCAGGCTATTAATGTGAGTTCGTTATGAGCATGCGTACTAAACATCGCCCTCGAATAGGCGTCCAGTGCACCCCCCCCCCCCCGCCCATATATTTCAACGATATCGGTTACTAACGGTCCTTGGCATAATCCCACTGTTGTGCGTGGGCGCGTCGGTTTCGGTTTCATCTTTTCGGTTATAAGAAAAGAAATACGCGGCCGTGTCGTAAAAAAATAATAATAATTAGGTAGTGTCTATCTCGCTGTAGTCGCCTTTGATGGTCGAATGAAGGTCCAATCAATGCGCCTCGATATTGGCAATCCTCTTTGCATTCGTGCAAAAGATCTGGCTCCACTTCGAGCGACCCGGCTCAAGCATGGAGTGAGCCATGGTGACCTCTCTGACTTGACTGCAGCCGGTTGCGTCAGAAGTCTGCGGCATTGAGCCTTGTCTGCAATCCCTACTTGAACCTTTCGAAAGGTAGGCAGGGTCTTTTTCTTGGCTCCAATGGCATCTCTGAACACTTTTTTTTGCCTCCTGAAACATTATTTATTTTGCCCAAGCAGCTTGGGCTAGACAGAACTGTTTTTTTTTATGTTTTTAAATAATAGACTGTGGTCTAAGTTGCAAAGTATACCAATGTCAGGAATTAAACGACTGCTATAATAAAAAAAAAAAAATGACGCTGCAAAGCCGTTGAAGCCTTGTCGAAGGTAGGAAGCTCTCGCTGGAGACGAGACAACTGAAGCTCTCCCTGCTTTTCTCACCCTGTTAATGACTACAGAGTGAAAATCACACCGTTATTTATGTTTCATTACAGTGGACCCGATGAACTAATATATACATATATAGACACACAAAAATATTGACCGTGGAAAACAAATTGGGAATTCACCGAGTTCATTTGCCACTGTCAGTAAAATAATAAATGCAATTAAGTTTAACCGAGCAAATGTATTTTAGAGCCCTGTGTTGTGTTAAAGGTTTCGTCGCTACCACGATACACTGACGCACCTCTCGAAGGCGTGGAATTTGGCTCTATTTTTGTTCCAGGTTCGAGACTGGCTGCATTACGCATTTGTTTATTTATTAATTTTGTCCTCGGGGCTAGGCGCACTTAAGTGGGGTCATGAAACGATAATGAGTTTGAACGTTGCGCACGTTACGCAGACATATTAACACAAGTACACACGCGTGCACCGAGCCAGACGCTCCTTTTTGTCGTGGCGTAATTTAAAGAATGGGGGCGGCAATAAAGCGTGTTGATTCCCTTCAGCCTCTCCTTCGCAACGCTCATCAGCATATTCACGGGGAACATGGTGTTTAGTTACAGACATCACAGCGGGCTGACGATGGTTACGTATATCTGGATGATGAATTGTTCACGAGCACTGCGTGAGCACTCGGCTCGCTTATAATCAATTCTTGGCTCGGGGTTGTGGTTCGCGTTCAATCGCTGCTGTGACGGGAATAGCGCCGAACTCCATCTGTGTCCAGAGCTGCGCATCCCACGGCCTGTGCATTGCCATTTCCAGCGCCTGCTCGTTTTAGGGGCGAAACTCCTTAGGAACTAGCCATGTCCGTATGTAGCTCCGGCCAGAGCCGTGTATACAGAGAGTTTGGTCAATGGGAGGCGCGGGCAGAGCCAGGGCGTGCGTCAGACTCAGAAAGAGGGCTTGGCATCCTCTCTGACCAACCAGAAGCCAGAAAAGAATCTCCCTAGCGGTGGTAGCGAGAAACAGTTCTGATCAAAGGTATATGTTCGTATATGGTTTTAATAAGCGCGTAAGAGTGAAGTGTAGTAACTCTTTGTGGTTGAAAATAGGGTGCACGTGTTGTTTTGATCATGATCATGCTGAAAGATGTAAGAAACGAATGCGCCGCTCAACTCTGTTTTGCTCGGACAGAGTGTGACCGCTCGGACGGCAGATTCCCGGCCCTCGGCGCTTGGCGTACGGATTATGTCGATCGTTCCGCTAGTCGCACTCTTCCACCATCATTTTGGATGAGCGTGATTGAAACATCACGTGTGCCATATTTTCAGTCACCGAGAGTTACTCCGATGCAGTTATCAGGTTTGTTTCTCGCGACCACCGCCAGGGATATTATTTCCGGCTTCTGGTTGGTCACATTCGAATTTCTGAAGACGCCCTGGAACACGCCCAGCCCGCTTTCGGCCAATGGCGCCTCCTCATTTGTCTCCTATACTTCCCAACGAATGGCCAAACTCTCTACTTATACGGCTCTGGCTCCGGCGTCCGGTGCTCGTGCTCCTGCTCGAGAGCTCACGTGCTTCACGAGCACGTGAGCACAAACTCACGTGCTCGTGTAAAACAAGAAAAAAAAAAAATTTTGTTAGCGCAGTTAACAGGATTTGAACCTGTGCGGGGAGACCCCAATGGATTTCTAGTCCATTGCCTTAACCACTCGGCCACGACTGCGGGACGAGTAGGGGGCTTTGAGATGTGGTAGTAACTCAAGAGCTGGGGATGTCATGGATGAAACGTTGCATGGGACAGCCGCTCAACGTACTGCATACAGGAGAGGGCGCTGCGGTTAAATGCGTATATAATCGCGTTAAACTTTGCAATGGCATTGCGCTCAACGTTTACAAACGGGAGGGCGCTGCGGTCAAATGCTCAAATGCGTATATAACCACGTTTTATACCACATATTCTCTTTCTGACATGGATGAAAACGAACGGAAAGGTCAGCATGCTGCGGCTCAGCGTCTACGGAGACAATCACCACCAAAGCTTCGCCCAAATCAACATCATTCACCACGTGGAAATGCGGTCAACATTTTTTTTTTTTTTTTTACTTAAGCGCGTTAAGAGAAAAAGCGAATGCGAGTTTTGTGGGTTATAATTATGTAGCTATACCCGTTTTCACCTCAAGAACCGTAGTAAAAAAAGTCCCGCTCCACGCGGAGCACTACTACTGTCCCCCTTTATGTGGATGATTCAGATATATGTCGGTAAATCTTAGATTAGATACTGTAAAACCCTTTAATTTCGCGGCCCCTGTTTTTCGCGAATCGGTCACAAAGGACAGAATCGCGGCCACTAAATTTCGCGAATTCCAGTTGCCTGCATTGAAACTCTTAAAGATCGAAATTTTCGCCTGCCCTTAAATTTCGCGAATTTTTCAATTCGCGAAATTCGCGAAAATTAAGGGCTCGCGAACATTAAGGGTTTTACAGTATGTGTTATCTTATCGAAACGTACACGTTCCAAACTCCAAAAGCATCGCTTTTCATCCGATAACCAAATCTCGTAAGAACTACTTCGCTCCGCGTATGAACAATGGGGAAAACGTGCGTCTTTCTTGAGGTGAAAACGGGTATAGATGGATTTATTTATGTGCCTGCTAACGGCCGAGTAGCCTGGGCAGCAGTGCACTGTCCCGTAAAAACACGTATGAAAGCAGACGATGCAGAACAATAAAATTAAGCGAAAACGTGTTTTTAATAAACGAGGCATTGTACCGTGGGCATCAATATGAGCTGACTCAACGGAACGCCGGCCACAGCTGTAAAAATCCCGCATGGGGCGTCCCTAATATGATACGCTGTGGGGAGCGAGGCTGGCACGGACAGCCGCAATTTCATGCCAAGGGGGAGGGAGGGTGTTGCTACCTAACAAGACTAGTCGAGAAAAAAATTAGGGCTCTAATCCACGCTGTGAATGTGGTTGGACAGCGACGCTGTGGTATCACCTGCGACGATTGCCCACTGCACTAGCCCCTTTTTGGGCAAACACCACCAGGTGGTGTTCCAGTCTTTAACGTCCCAGAAAAATTCCGGTTCATAAAAAAGATAAAAAATAAAGGCCTTAACACCGCTGCTTGAAATGTAGATGAGACGTTTAACCACCAATTCTAGGTGTACGCCAAAAGAACGAAGGAGTGCGAGATCTGTTAAATGTATCGAGTTTTCTTGTAAACTAACTTGCCTCCTCCAAGATGTAATATTGTACAGACAAAGGCCCTCGTTAAATCTCCAACCTTGTTGTCCGTGTATCATTTATGTTTTCTAGCACTCGTGACATAAGCAAGCTCAACAGGCTTGCAAAGACGGTGCAACCGGAAGTCGCTTGGGACGCAAGCGGCAGTTCATGTTTGTAAACAGCAAAAGGGTCTACACCAAATGATTGACGAAAGAAAAGTAAATACACAGTACCAAAACTTTTTATATACGAAAGGCTAGTGACTTCACTTCTCACGTGGCAAGCTGCCGTCGCCGCGGCAGCTTGCGTAACATTAATCGGCACATTGATACTTTAGACTCATGTTGCTGTAAAAAAATCTATCTCCAAACTCCAGTCTAAGGACATGCTTTTCGAGTAAGTCTTGTCAAATTATGAGGCTGGAGAAAATCAGCCTCCTGCGTTAAGTCCTTATTTCGAACTCTTTTTGTTCGCGTTCCGCCCAATGAAAAGCATGCGGGAAGGGCCTCAACACGCACCTTGTATCGCTGCGCCGCAGTGTTCTTCCGCAGCATAAAGGCCGTCTACTTTCATCGCCGTCACCATCGCAACGAACGCCGATTTTCTGGACGCCGTCTGCTAGCCAAAGTTTAAGAGTTTTGTAATGATCAGCCGCAGACTATCGCCGTAACACGCTCCCCAGTGATACACGCGCCATTCGAAAAGGTAATTCGGCGTTCGTTGCCATGGTGATGGCGATGAAAGCAGACGGCCTTTTTGCTGCGGAAGAACACTGGGCGCAGCTATACGAGGTGCGTGCTGAGGCGCTTCCTGCATGCTTTTCAATGGGCGGAACGCGAACAGAAAGTGCTCGAAATAAGGACTTCACGCAGAAGGCTGGTTTTCTCCAGCGCCTCATAATTTGACGAGCCTTACACGAAAAGCGTGTTTTGTTGGCCAACCCGCGCCCTATTTTTTTTATCCGTAACAATTGTTTAAAGCAGTGGTTCTCAACCATTAATGTTTCGCGAACCCCTTGTAGATCGGTGGAGATGATGCAGGACACCAGTCGTGGTGAGGGGAAGAAAAAGTGTAGGGTAATTATGATAGGGATTTAATAAATTGATGTAACTAAGGGCTAGTGTGAAGTAGACTCGCTTTATTGACATATACACGAGAAAGTTCACCGGAAAATCGGAACGTTTCCTCTCAATCTGTGAAAGTACAACTTTTATTGCCGGGCTTGACTGATGATGCTAGGCTTCGCGGAGTCCTAGAATGCCTTCGCAGACCCCAAAGGGTTCGCGGACCCCCTTTTGAGTACCACTGGTCTAAAGTATCAAACTGTCTAGTAACCTTTACCGAGGAACATATGCAGTCCCCAATGAAAAATACACCAGGCAATCCTGGAGTGACATCAGAGAATCCTGGTGTGACACCAGAATATTTGGTGTGCCCACCAGCAATGCTAATGTATCGAGCACACTAGCCTGGTGTGCCCACCAGAAATGCTGGTCTACCCGCACACCAGCCTGATGGGTACACCAAGAGAGTCTGGTGTCACACCACAAGGGCTCATATGCCCACCAGGCAGCCTGGTGTGCACACCATCCTATCATAAATTGTTTGGTTCAGATACTTGTTTTTTGCTTGTTCTTTATTGAAACGAATGCTGTGCTGCATGTTGTATGCGTGATATTCACTTTTCGCTTCATTCGTTGAAGGTTTTTTTTCATGAGGACGACGACACAAAGAAATTCCAGAAATCTGACCTGTGAGTCATACACAGCTTCGCTGTAAAATAATACGTGCGTCATTCCAATATGATAGGCCAAATTCACAGTCGACACTGTGAATGATGAATGAAGTTCACCACCAATGCACGACTTACCGGTAGTAACATCCTCCCTCTCCCCGACATGAAATCGGGGCAGTCCATTCCAGCCTCACTTCCAACAGCTTATAGCTTCAGGGGTGCCCCATGGGAGATTTTTTATCGCTCCGACCGGCGTTCCAACGAGCCAGCTCAAATTGGTGCCCACTGCACGTCTGTCCTGGCACTTGAAGGTCAGCCGAGATGATACACGAAACCTCAGCGCCATTAACAACTCCGCACAATCAACAGAACCACGCACAACTTGGTGCAGAAAATACACCAAATGTCTGTGCGTGTCTATCGCAATTTTTCTGCCATGCAGAGACAAAAGACCGAGTTGCACCAGTAGAGAATCGTAGTTTATAAAATCGACGGCGGCCAATGTACCTTTCATATGAAATTCGTATAAACTTACGTTGGACATTTTCAATTAAATTACCGTGTGACATCGAGGCAGAGAACTATACGACCGACGCCAATTCAAGATGCGATCTCTCAAGTATAAAGCTACAGGTGCAGAATACACCCAGAGCGACGAAATAGTATTGTCAGCCGTGAAATTACACCCGGACAGCGTATGGTCCCTGGTTAGCAATCCGAGTAACGTGTAAGCGGTAAGCCAGATTCCAATCCGGTCTCGACAAAAACGCATTTTGCACGTGAAGATGTTACTATTTTTTGTTGTTAATCGAAGAGGGCATAGTCGAAGGCTGTGGTCTCTTTCTTCTTGTTATAGACCAACACGCGGCTCTGACGTCACGCTATTGTCGCCAAGGCGCATGCGCAGAAGTTTCACCTCACGCGAATTTGGTTTCTGCGCATGCGCAGTGCTCACACCCGGTGTGGGCAAACGCGGGCTTGTTTGTACACCGTGTGTCGGTCTATAGGATGATACTACCACCTTTTTTAGGTTCCGTTGAACCCTCTTCATCGTGCACTATTCCGAAACGGACTGGACGTCAATTTGTACGGAATACAGTCATCCACATCTTCTACCTTGCGGAGCAGTTCAAAGTCACCGGCAAACATTAGCATTTCTGAGCTATTATGCTGGAGGGTGAATGGTTTACAAATATCAGAAACAAGAAGCTTCCAGTTAGAACCTTGCGACACGCCACATAAAAATGCAGTTCAAAAACCTAACCTGGTACCGCCGACATCCATGGTAACTCTCGAACCATGCACACTACAATGTGCATAATCGATATATATATATATATATATATGTATTAAAGCTAGGTACTTGATAGTCAACATTATCAAATGCTTTCTTCATATCGAAGAAAATTGCGCACAGCTGACCACGCTTATATACGATAGGTCAAATACGACCGAAGAAGACACTGGCGTGTGCTTCTACTGAACTACGTACATAGGAACGTTTTGCATTCATTTTGAGCAGAATTTAGTTAAAGTAAGGAAATTATTTCCGTCACCCCTTCCCCTGTAATTAGCTTGAAACAAAACTTTCTTTAAAATTGAACAATGGATGTGGGATACTTCGGCGCCATACAAATTTGTATTTGGGTCGTGAAAACAAAAATTAACATTCAATACAAAAATTATTGTAATTAAATTTATAGTTAATTTAATAATTTGGTGGTCATCACATTACGAGCCTGCCATCATGTCCGCCACGGGCGTAAACGTATACCAAATGAGACATTTCTTAATATCAGCCTTCCCTTTGTTAAAAATATTTGTAATTAAAAATAAATAACGAACCTCTGGGGGTAAAGGTATGGCGAGAGTACGTCGAACGGCTCAAAGGAACATTTCATGTGACGGAGCGTTCCTTAATGATATTAAGGGATGCTCTTATATATTTTAATATCAATGTCGGAAAGGCCCTAATTCCGGTTGTCTGAAGAAGCGTATAGTTACCGATTTCCAAGGCAAAACAAAACGTTAATTTGTGGTTGGTGCTGAATTGTTCATTCAAGTGTTATACATGCGCAAATTATCGTAATATCCTCTGACGTTTCGGAATGCGATCTGGTCTAACTTGCGTTTGTTTCTGTGCAGAAAATCGAGGTCATGACGAAGAACTGTGGCAAACTTACTGTCCACGTCCAGGTGAGTGTCTTGTCCCCTCCCATCCGTTCGCTCTGGACAACTGCACTTCCGTTGCCATGTCAGTAATTGCATGGCGCCGCTATTAAGCTTCAAATGTAGCTTTTGAAAATAAAGTTTGAGCGGAAACATTGACCATCAAAATAGGCTGACGATATTTCGGACGAATGTTTGTCTAGTTTCATCGAGTAATAATAATCAATAAGTCAGTCAGTCAATGTTCATTATAATGTCCAGAAACAACCGTGCGCCCTTTGGGCAGGCATGCTTAACTAAAATGAGAAACGAATACTAATGTGATACGTTTATTATGTCGAGACAAGGCTCGAGTCTCAGGCCTGAATGTTTGCAGCGCTTCAACAGCACGAGGTTCGGGAGGGCTCTCGGTTTCTTTGGAGTGTAATACTTTGAAAGGATCACGCACGCTTCAAGCACCCCTTAATTTCTTAGCGAGGTTCTCAGCTGAAACTGAATGCAACTATCTTAACATCCGAGTTAGGCCGACTGCCATATTCGCTCGAGAAAGTAAATCTGAAATTTTTTGTTCCGCATAAATAAACGATAAAAGCAAAACCGACCGGTCCAACGCGTGTATAATTTTGAAAGGACCGATTTAAGTACAATAGTAAGAGAGCGACGCTTTACCAGACTTGTGCGTTGTTCAACTACTCTACTCAAGTTACTGTAGTTTAACTACTTTTCTGAGCAGTTTAGTAAATTTCAATTCCATCTTTATTTCGGTAATTAGTAGTTTACTTTAATTACTTTTTCGAGTAACTTCTACTTAAATTACAAATTACTTTCCAATTTTAGTGGTTGCTTCGCCTATCAAAAACATTCCTGCAGAAAAATAGATGAGATGTTGGAAGATCAGCTGATATTTGCAAATAGGCGGAAGCATGTGGCGTAGGCAAAAAGGAGAGGGGGTTTGGAGGTTCCGAAACCATCTAAAACCCCTGGAGCAATGCATACCAGTTAAGATAAAGTTGAAAAGAATAGGGTATGAATGGGCATTATGAAATATTGTGTTAAAAGTATTTGTACTTTACTTTAAAAGTCTGTTGTATTTATAGTACTTTACGTACATTGCACCCAGTGTACTTACTATACTTGAAGTACATAACCTCTAATTGAATTTGTACTTCACGTCAAGTACTTTTTAGATGTACTTTACGCAACATTATAAACAAGCAAACATTGTCTGCAAAATCAAGCTCAGGCAGCGCTAAACCTCAAAGTAGAAATGATACATCCGCAGTAATTCAATGACCGGAAAACAAAAAGTACAAAACAATCACGCAAAAACAGAACCAGCTATTAAAGGAGCTGTGCAACAATTTCAGTGCTTTGCTTAAATAATTTGGGAGTTGGTGTCTCGTCCTTTCTGAAGTAAAGAGAAAAAACCGCTTTTGTCTGCATGTCCTAGTTTTCATTTTAAAAATGGACAAAGATTGAGGTTTTCGGCACTTCTCAACTCCTTCAGCATCTTCCGAGTCACGTGCGCTGTGACGTCAATGGGGGTTGCGCGGGGTCCCGGTGAAGCTTCTCTCTAGAGTCATCAGTGAGCAGCGAGAACTCACCCTCTCGCGAACACGTGACCACGCGTGCTTGCGCAGCGTGATCAACATAGCGAAAGGAGGAAAGTCTCGTCCGGGTCCGGCCATCCCCGTGCGGCACAGCTCCCGTGCCCCTCCGGCATCTGGCGGCTGTTCGCGGTAGCAGATAGAGCGGACGGTTTTTGTTTACCTCGGATAGATGGCACCACTAAAACTCCGTATAATAAAAGTTTTGTCGATGATACCAGGTTTTTGACGCATTTATATTTATGTTGGAACGACAAGGTTTATAGAAAAATTACCTTTTATCGAGCAGGTATTTGCACAACTTCCTATCTTCTTACAAGTCCCCCATTGACGTCATGCCGCGTGGTTCTCATGGCCGCCACTCGCGGCTGCAGATCGTGAAGTATTCTAATTTTTGCCTCGCGATTACGCGGCGGAATCGCAACATTTCGAAGGAAGGAGATATGTCTTCTGTCCTTTCTGACAAGATGAACAATGTCAAAGTGTAGAATATGCAAATTCTTTCAACGTTAAAATCGTTGCACAGCTCCTTTCAAGCATTTATGTGAAAACACAAGCCGCTTTATATTTGTCTAGCAGAATTTCGCGAACGGATTAAAGCATATATGTAGTTTCTTGTTGCTATAAAAATATAAAAATAACTTCAAAAGTAATTTGCTAGTTTTTACGGTAGTTAGTAATTTACTCATTTACCTTCCATTTGAGTAATTTCTACTTTACTCAAATTACTTTTGAGGCCAATACTCGGTAACTTAACTTAATTACTCTTTTTTTTAGTATCTTGTACATGTGTGCGCTTTACACATGTCAGGTGCACGCTCGTCGATTTCTTCGCAATAACCTACACGTTTTGATCATTTGAAAGGGAGTACGTTTCGCGTAGCAGATTAGGGCGTATCGAAAATAAGTCTGCCATGCCTATCAGAATCTCCTGGGATACTTTGGGACATCCATCACGTTGTCCAAAAGGGGGCTCTGAGGCCCATCGGGGGCTTTCAAGATCTTACTAAACGGCCTGGAGTGTTCCTACAATGCCAAGGAGTACTCTCAGGAGGTTTAAAAGGTTTTCAAAAACTTCCAAGGAATTTTTATGGGTGCCTCTTGGGAATACATTATATATCTCGGCACTAATTTACCTCTTACTCCAGTTTCTGAGGAAGCACTTCTTTGAGAACAGCAATCGCAATTTGGAGGATGCTCGCGTTTTCGTTCAATAAGCCTTTCCGGAAAATCCCAGGAAACCTCCTGGTTATTCCACATTACACTGCGCGGCGAGTTAAAATTGTGGGGCTGTTCCAGTGTACGCCGGGAACGACTAGGACGTTCCGTATACCCTTTAAGCGGCACAGTTCATGCTCCCTTATCATTGTGAGGTCAGAACCCAGGAAAAATAAAACGAACACAAAACAACATCATCGCGTACCAGCACAAACTACGTTTTCTTTCATTCTGCCTTGTTTGCGTTCCGAAATCCCCAAATATCAAACCGAGATGAACTTCGTCTTCTATTACTGCGTAATCTCGAGTCGTACATCAGATCGTCATAAGCCGGCGTCACACTGCTTATGCCCGGAGTCCCACTGGAACGACAGACAGAAACAAACAGCAGCGACGAGTCTCAAACGAGAGTCTTTCGCGATTTGACGGGTTTTTGTAGAATAAAGGAGGCTATGCTCAAACACGAGCATCATGCACGCGAGGAGTATCCTTGGCAGGCTCGCACTCACTCGTGCTTACTTCACGAGCACCGAACGACTAAACGCCTGCCGAAGGTACCATCGTGGAGCATGCATATGCTGCATGTGTTTGAGGCTTGTCGCTGTCGTTTGTTTCTGTTTGTCGCTCTAGTAGGACTCGGGCATCATACACCATACAAAAGACAGTCTCCATACAGATTCGAACGCGAGTCACGGCGAGATCCGTCCTTCGAATGCCGCATGGCAATGAGTTCAAGAAGGAAGCTTGGCAAGCAGCATTCGAACCACGGATATTGCGGTGGCTCGTGCTTGCACACTGTCTTTTGTATGATGTGTGAGCAGCTGGGACCCCGGCTCTAGTGCGTCAAGCAGACGGTGGGGGCGCCACATATTTTCGAAATCGAGTATTGGGAGTCTCTTATGGAGTTTTAATCTGAGATTATTCTAACCGACACCAGTGAATAAGAAACATGAGCAGATTTATCTAATTTGTGAACATTTTAGAGGGATTACAGCCAGACTAATGCTTCGTGGAGCGAAAGGTGAAATTATACACTTTTCTGAAAACTTTTTCTTGGAGGCTCGACGATGTCCGCAGTTCGTCGTGAGCGAAATAACATTAGAGAGTTTTGTGATCGTTCCGATCTCGATACCCCCGATAACGATACTATATGTAAGCCCAAAGGCGGAGGCAGGTATCGGGTATCGTACGGAGTCATCGAACGATCTACTAAAACTCTCTTAGCAGTGTGCTGCTAAAGAAAAGGAAAAAAAGATGAATACCGAAGTATAATCATTCAGCAGGACTCGTCTTCGTCACTGATACCTAGTTCTAGATGGAACAGGAAAAGAGAGAAAAGAACGACGTCTTTGATAGATATTTGTGGATAATATAATACTGTAAACGACTGAATCTTCGCGGGCTCAAATTTTCGCGAATCGGGCAAAAGCTGAAAATTTGAAATTATTCGCGGGTTTTAATGTTCGCGAATCGAGTGTAGCTTCCGCAGCGTTCACATATTGCCTGAATTGTTCGCGGGACGTATTTTTCGCGAATTGTAGGCGATTCGCGAAATTCGCGAAAATGAGGTCCCCGCGAAAATTTAGTCGTTTACATATATATATACCGGATGTTCATTTTTAATTCGACCAGATTTATTTTAAAAAATCCGTAAAAGATGCACTGGTACGGTTTGTGCAGGTGAGTTATACGGCCAGGGGTACATTATGTGGGTGGCTAATCGTTGCGATAAGTCGGCTAATTAATTAAAATTCGTTAATTAACCTTTTAATTAGTGGAAATAAACATATGGTTCCAATTGGAAACTTAGAGAGCGTCATCGAAAACCACTAAATCAACTCTTTTAGAACGACTTGAAGCTCGTGGGAACTCGGGGGCGCGCCAAAGTTACCACTTGTGAAGCAGGTGCAAAGCCAGCAGTGGCGGAACGCGGATGATTAGATCATTATCGCGTTCCGCAACTGTAGCTTTGCGCCTGCTTCACGAGTGGTAACTTTGGCGCGCCCCGAGTTTCCCACGAGCTTCAAGTCGTTCTAAAAAGAGTTGATTTAGTGGTTTTCGATGACGCTCTCTAAGTTTCCAATTGGAACCATATGTTTATTTCCACTAATTAAAAGGTTAATTAACGAATTTTAATTAATTAGCCGACTTATCGCAACGATTAGCCACCCACATAATGTACCCCTGGCCGTATAACTCACCTGCACAAACCGTATCAGTGCATCTTTTACGGATTTTTTAAAATAAATCTGTTCGAATTAAAAATGAACATCCGTATATATATATATATATATATATATATATATATATATATATATATATATATATATATATATATATATGGGGGATTTCATCTGAAATCGTGCAGGCAAAAAAGGTTGAAATTATGATTTCGCTGAAAACATTTATGTTAGGCGTCGTCTTCAAAAATACAGTAGCCACAAACCGCAAGTTCATCAGATTTTTTGTTCTCGACTTATGAAGCTTAAAGAAGGTCGCGGCGGAAAGCAGTGTTTTTCACATCCGTCGTGGGTCGTATGTTTCACAATCTCCCGCCATGGATTTTCAGTTCACATTATATTAACTTGTTTTAACCACTGTGTGAGTAGAGTTAAAAGGCTCTAATGCCATGAAATAATTTTACGCGTTTTTTTATTCGCCTTAAAAATGTCAACAACGCCCCTCGGTTAATTGTTGAAGAATTTTGACAATTAGATACTTGTGATCCACTTGGGTTACATCGACAATGTTTATGTCGCTGGAGAGCACGTAACACGCTCTTTATATATGTTATAATATCACTTAGCTGTCTAAAATTCCCTTTGCGGTACGTTGATGTTAATATTATGCAAACACTAAAAAGTATGAACTTTGAGCTCAACTTTCTCAGAAAACCGATTTTTAAATTTTGTTTTGCTAATATTTAGATATGATACTTTCTACCAGAAAAAAAAAAGTCGATAAAGTGTGTAGTTTGGTTGTATGTTCTATATTTAGGTCTCTATATCGTAGAAAAACGTTTTTGTACGGCTCGAAACGGACCTACCAATTACGCCTCTTTACAAACTTGGAAATAGGAAATATTTTTGCCTTTTTTCAACGTTCTCAGATAAAAATAAAGTAGTTCAACTTTGTTATATGTATTATTCATTTAAGTTTTGTCATAGGCGGCAAGCTACATTGGAGCAGTTCAAAATAGAAAGCACAGGCGTCGTACATTTTTAATGTGTAGAAATCGACAGACGTCGTATTGATTGACCTATATAAACGTCCCGCTATTTCGGAGCTAGCAGATGACCACGACCTTTCGCGCTCGTTGTGTTAGATAGGACGGCCCGTGACAGTAAAGCCAGCAGCGAACCCTGTGTCACGAGGAGTGAAATGGTACGAATCTGTAGTTGACGCGGCGAACAGTGAGGACCACCCAGGATGGGTCAGTCAGTCAGAGTATCGCAGAAGGGAAAGCAAAGGAAGGGTTGCCCAGGAGGATGGGGACACCGCGGTTTTAAAATATCGGCGGTCAACAACAGTTCTGCCGGCAAAAACAACGCCGTGTGCGCGCTAAAACCGGCGGCGCAGTAAAACAATCCCGCAGAGGCACACACGAAGACGGGCCAGTTCCGATAGGGATGTGAGTAAATCTTGGATCCAGCCATCCGTGCACGCGTGAAACGATGCGGCGTATTTGTCCAAGCTTCGAGCGCCCCCTGCTCTCTCTGCCGCGTATAATTCAAGGGAACGTGTGGGGTCCGAAAGGAGCCGCCGCTTAGTTGTCGAAAGGGGGCCTGTTTGTCGTGGTTCATGAAAGGCCAGTCAGAAGCCTCAGATTCGCCCCATGGGTTTTCTCCGTGGGGAAACAACAATATACAGTCCGGACAATATACATGATGTCAGAGAAACCAGCCGACCTTATCCCTGAAACGGCCCTGCACTATCTCTGCTTTATCCGCGAGGATCCGATAGCACCGAAGGGTAATCTCGTTTGAAAACAGCAAAACACGGAGACTAACATTAAAAACGAGCGTGTTGGTAAATATACTTAAACAACCGGAAAGAATAAACACGTCAGTTTTAGTCCCGTTTCCGTGTTTATTCTTACCGGTTGTTTAAGCACAGAGACTAGTTGCGTTGAAGTCTGCCTCCCTGTTAACGATAACCGTTTGTGAAGACTGGTCTGCTCCTCGGATGAAAAGTTAGCTCCGGCTGACGTGTTCTTGTGGAAAAGGCAAGGTGAGAAAGGGAGCTTGAGCAACTACCTCCAATGCTCCTCTCCCTATATGGACCTCGAGCCATGTTACGCCTGGGTTGCCTTCTCGCGCATAAAACTGAGCAGCCTCAAATTTCTATCCTTCACTCCGTTTCCCAAATCTGGCGTCAACGAGACCTGACCCCGTGTTTCATAAAAGCCAGAAGTGCAGACTTGAGCCATGACTGACAAATTCAGTAAACACCGACTAATTTGTGCCGATTAGCTAACGAGGCACAAAAGCAAAATCGATTGCGGGTGCTTTGTATATAAGGTTTCACAGCTGAGCATCGGGTTGCTGAAACGGGTGCTGCCAGCTGAGGGCGCCGAGCGTATAAGTTCTGAAGACGCTCTCTGCATTGATTGCTTCAGGAAATTTCACAGCGACATTACAGAACTTCACCGAGAGCAGCAACAAAAAAAATCATAAGCCATTCCACTCTGTGAAGGTGGATGACCAGCGAAGCTGTTTAGCACAAGACACAGACCCGCCCCGAGGAGCCGGAGGAAACTAGACACGCACGACGGGACCGCCACTCTGGGAGAGCGGAAGGAAAGGAAACTAGGCACGCAAGCGCTTGGAACGTCGACAAAAGAGGGTGGTGCGAGCGAGACATGACAGTCGCGGGTCGCATAGCGGCAAATCTTTGAGAAACCTTTAGTAACTACCTGAGAGTCTACTGATCTTGAAAATGGTGCCTATTGATAACTAATCTACTGAATAGACCTATTGCTAAAGTACCCAAGCATCGAGGAGAATGCAGGGAATGGCGTTCCATGCGCCGAACGTGCCGGCGTCTGCAGCAGTACCTGTTCTAAAGCAAAAGCCTAAAACAAATGGCATCTTGCACGCGCCTTCGTCAACGCTTTATTTTGGTTATTTACTTCGAATTTTTTATACGGGGAAGGCGTGCGCGTACGGCGCGTGCGGCGGTGGAAGCGTAGGGTTTTTAGTCACACTGCACACGAAAAATCCACGAAACCCTAGCCATAAACAGCTTCGCTGTAAAACGCCATTATCGACCTCATCCTAGCCATCTCTCCCACCAGCGGACACGTCATTCAACGACGAGGAATTCCTGCTCCAAGAAGTGACTGAGACGATCGATGCTGCAGAAGTGATTGTCACTCCATTGAAACTTCCATCTAACGTAAGACCTACCATTCGCACGACCTACGTTAAGCGAAAACAGTTGGAGGCTACGGAGGATTTCCGCAAGAAAATTGACCGTAAACTAAAAAGCGATGTCTACGAAGCACCCATAGATGTGGATCAGAGGGAGCCATGTTTCTCGTGCGAAGAATGGACGAGTAATTTGCGTGTTGCCTATGCCAGAGCCGTATATGTAGAGAGTTTAGCCATTCATTGGGAATTATAGGAGATAAATGAGGAGGCGCCATTGACCGAAAGTGGGTTGGGCGTGTTCCAGGGCGTCTTCACAAATTCGAATGTGGCCAACCAGAAGCCGGAAATAATAACCTGGCGGTGGTCGCGAGAAACCAGCTTAAGAGGTGCGTCGGAGTAACTCTCGGTGACTGAAAATAAGGTGCACGTGATGTTTTTATCACGGTCATCCCGAATCATGGTGTAAGAGGGCGACTAGCGGAACGATCGACATAATCCGTACGTCAGGCGCCGAGGGCCGGGAAATTGCCGTCCGAGCGGTCACACACTGTCCGAGCAAAACAGAGTTCGAGTGGCCACGTTCGTTTCTTACATCTTTCTGCATGATCACGATCGAAACATCACGTGCACCCTTTTTTCAACAATGAAGAGTTAATAGATTTAACTCTTACGCGCTTATTAAAACGATTAAAACTGTTTCTCGCTACCACCGCTGGGGGATTCTTTTCGGCTTCTGGTTTTCCAAAAGAGCATGCCAAGTCCTCTTTTTGTATACACGGCTCTGGCCTATGCCAAGTGCACGTCACAGCAAGAACGCTACCGCCTCCTATCCCTCTTGCCATCTCATATTTCAAAGAAAAATATTCTGAAAAGTATCCCCGAAGCTACCATATGCACACTTTGGATAAATCGAGGAAGCTGAAGAAAGAAATGAGAGTTTGGGCGGAAGCTGACCCATACGAGGGACATCCTCTAGACGCAAAGTATATCGCCCTGGAGCTTTCTTATTGCACATCTGATGCCACTGACTGCAAGAGGCAAAGCCCTAATAAGAAAGACGTTGTACGGATTTTTATTGACATTCAAGAAGCATTTGTCACTAAGCGGTTTTTGACACTATCCATTAGGGAAACGTATAGGGAATTCAAAGCAGCCCATCCGGAATCAGAGATCGGCTGGACGAAGTTTTATTCTCTTCATCCCAGGGGGTAAAAGAAACGCCCAGTTCACGAAGAATGCGTATGCGTTTGCTGCGCCAACTTTTCGCTCTGCCTTACCTCCATTCCGAATGCAACTGGACGGTCTGTGACTTTTGACGCCGTTCAGAAACTGTTCCTGTGTGTAACCCCTTCGAAAAACTGTTTCCTGCAAGCATGCGCGGTCTGCTCCAATAAGAAGAACGTATATCTTGCTATGCTAGAGTCGAACTCGAATACGAACTGGAGTTGGCCTTGTGGAAGTGTGGCGGCGATTTGGTTAAAAAAACATTTGTGAGCCACGGCATTCCTCAACGAGCTCGAAAAGTGGGTGAAAAAGTATATTCCCCGGACGGAGTTGCTATCCGGTGCGCTCAAAAAAAAGCCACATGGTTCGAGAAAGCGCAGGTAAAGTTACGTACTGTGATTTTGCACTTTGGTTTTGCTGAAAACTGGAGTGTTGTGATCCAACGCGCCGTACAGGGATATCATTAAAAAAACAATCTATCTATCTCAACCCGCGTTGCTACGACCAAGCAAGGAATGCTAAGTTTTGTTGTTGTGAGTGACGACATTTGTAATGGCTCGGCACATGCGGTGTTTGCACTGAACATCATCGAAGGGCAGCCGGTGGAACTTCTACCTATTTTCTCTGAGCTCGTTTATGTTTCGGACGGCGCTCCGAGCCACTTCAAAAACAGGCACCAGGTGTATGAGTTTAAGAAGAAGAATATTGCCGCCAAATGGATATACACAGCGTCAGGGCACAGAAAAAGTGCGTGCGACGGAGTGGGCGGCGTGCTCAAGCATCATGCATCAATTCATAACTTGTCAACTACAGAGTTCAATTCTATGACAAACGCGCAAGCGTTCGTTGAAGCGCTTAACCAGAAAATCAAAGGAATCATTCTACTCTTGATATGCCAAGAGGAGATCACCCGTTTCCTGGAATCAAATAAGAAAGAGTGGGAGAAGGAACCCGTTTCCGGGAATCAAAGAGCAAAGAGTGGGAAAAGGGGAATCCCCCAAGGGGAATTCGATCCTCACACGTGTCGAGGAAGGAGGAAGGCAGCTTCACCGTCGTCTTAGAAAACGTTTCTGAAACACCAGAGTAAAGGCCCGTTCACACTCTCGCAACCGAGTACGACCGAGAGGGACGAAACTTGTTAAAACCTCTCAAAAGTTCTTGGGACGAGAAAACAGACTGGCACGCTGGCGCCGCGCCATCTATGCGGTGACCCTGGAACTGCATTTCACAAGAGCGAAGGTTTTGCGGTATTTCCGAGGTCAAATGTGCGTAATACCTATAAGAAAGGCTTGTTTATAACGTTGACAAAAGTTTTCGAGCCAAGAAAGAAAGGATAATGCATGAGAGAAATAGGAAATATGCCGGACCGCCAAGTTTACACTGCTACCCAATAGATGGTGCCAGTGTGTCCTCTCGTTGTAAGAGGTTTTAAGGAACCCAGTTTTAAGAGGTCGTACTCGGTTGCGAGAGTGTGAACGGGCCTTAACCGAACATATGTGCTAAGACTATGGCATAAAAGGCTCGGGGTACACCTAAGCACCTCTTATGAGTTGTGAGTGCGAAAGCACTCACGCCGCCCTTCGCACCCTTCTTTAATCTGCGGCGTACAACGTGCTGACCTTGGGCGTGGAACGGTAGCCGCTGCCTCGCGGACACGCGGCGCCATCGGGTGAGCGATCGTTCAAACTGTCGTGTGCCTTGCAGCGCGAGGAAGGAACAGACAGCAACGTAGTTCCCAGCAGAACGAACCCCTTGGTTTATTCCATGCGCCGTATGTATTGCCAGGCGCCGTACAACCGATAAGAGGCGAGCAAATACGGTGATCAGTGATAACACAACAGTCTGATAACACAGACAGGATGACACTACACAAACTGGCGCGCAGCGGCGATTGGGAGCCTCGTCGACGCGCGCCAGCCAATGGGACCGAAGTATAAAAGGTGCCGTTGGCTAGCTTTGCGCGTGGTTTCATTAAGGTGCCGTTTTGCATGGTTTCAAAGCTGATGACGTCGGCTCGCTCCATGAGACAGTTAATGCTTTCGCATTAAAATAATAACACGTACTACTTTATGTCCCGAATGGTAGCTAAACGTCAGTGAGTGCGTGCCGGTAGACTCAACAGTGCAATTGCGCACAGAGTAGCTCATATAGACACTGCCAAACGCCCCGGAATAATCGACAATTACATCAAACTTGTTTAATAATACGCTCTCTTCGAAGAATGTGCCGTGTATCTCTTCGTGTGTTTTTTGGACCGCTTCTGTGTCCTCACTTTTGGTTATTACGGAAGTAAAGGACCGTGCCGTTAACAGTTTGCGATCTGTGCCCGATGTGCGCTGAACAAAAGCTAGCGCTTGGTTTTAGAAAGAACTATATACAACGTATCAATCATAATGTGACTTTCTATGTGTAAGTAATATGACAGATAAGAGCTAGTTATGCTTGTTTGCTCTGAGTGTTTTATAAATCAAAACAATACAACGGGTGTGCCTCTTCGATATTGAAAGTCTACTAGGCCTGCTGATTTGATTAGATATGTTGTTCGTGGTTTCTCGCTCTTACCAGAATAAAAATAATTATTAAATTCCAAAAGATTGCATTTATGTTTGATTTCAAAACGCAGACAAAAATGCAGCAATTTTGTTTTCACAATACAAAGAAAGACGTACACGTCGGTATGTCTGACTTATGTCTTGCAAAAGGAACATGTTGTTTTACGATATTGGGGCTTAGATATTGAGCATATGAACAAAATACACATGTTCTTGACTTGTTTTTCTAGTAGACGACTATCATATACAAATTCTAGGAAAATATAAAGAAATAAAAAATGAATTTGTTTTTAGAAAATTACCCTCAAATTTGATGCTTTTCGTTTTTTTTATAATATTAACGTCAACGTACTGCAAAAGGAATTTTACACAGCTAAGTAATTTTATAGTATATATAAAGAGTGTGTTTCGGGCTGTACGCCAACATAAAAAATGTCGATGTAACGCAAGTGGATCACAAGTATCTAAATGTCAAAGTTCATCAACAATTAACCGAAGTGGCGTTTTTGACATTTTTAAGGAAAATAAGAAGAATGCCTAAAACTTGTTCATGGCATCCGAGCCTTTTAGCTGTACTCACAGAGTGTTTAAAGAAGTTAATATGATGTAGACTGAAAATCCACCGCGTGAGATTGATTGAAACATACGACTTACGACGGATGAGAAAAACACTGCCTGCCGTCGCAGCCTCGTTTAACCTTCATAAAGCGCGAAACACATGTACGACGAAACCGTCCGATCCGACGTGCGGACTGCCGGAACGACCTTGGGGGAGAGGGTTTTCGTAGCACCGGAGAGCGTTGAAAACCCTCGCCTCCGACCGTCGTATTGCGCGGTCGGACGTCGGATCGGACGGTTTCGTCGTACATGTGTTTCGCGCTTAAGTCGAGAACAAAAAATCCGACGAACTTGCGGTTTCTGGCAACTGCGTTTAAGAGGCGACGCCATAACATATACTTTTTTTAGCGAAATTAAAAATTCGACCTTTTTTGCCTGCACGATTTGAGATTAAATCACCCATATAGTAAGAGGGGGAGAGAGATGACAAAAAAATTAGCTGGGCCTTTTTCGGAATTTTTAGCCCCTGCGTCTAAGACAAGTTGATTTTTTGACATTGATTTTGTTATGCAATGGTGGTGCTGATTAGTAGATGAATGTTTTGTAATTTTTATTAAAAAAACATGGCTGAGATCACACTCCTTAATGTCTAGTGCTATTTAAAATATTGTAAAGGGCGCTTCACTTGAGATGAGTAACGGCTGTCTTAGACCTTGATGGTTTCCGTGCTTATCACAACAAATGTGTATAATATTTATGCGGTGAATTACATTTGCAATGACACACAGTAAATTGTTGTAAATTTTGTTGCCATGCGAAGTAGCATTGAGACCTTTTTTTGTTTTTTCCTAAAACAAAAACGGCATTTGGTATGTTTTAAATCCAATCGAACTAATTTTTATTTTTATTTTTATCTTTACACAAAATGAAAAAAGGCTGCCCAACGCAACGAAATTCCCCAGTAAGAGTATTTCTCTGCGTGAGGGTATTAAGGTACATCCTTACAGGCTCCGCTTCCCACTGCTTTTTGAAGTATCCCTCGAAATACGTCTTGGCATGCGCATCCGTAGGAAGGGGACATTTTTGTTTTACATTTCAAAAAGTGGACGAAAGCGTGGATCCTGCGGGAACACACCTCAAATCTTGCGATCGCTGCTTGCCATTAAAGAAAAAAATACAAAAAAACACTTAGCATTGAAGTAGCAAGGTGAAAATTCAACTCGGAGATAAGTGCTGAAGAAAAAACTTTGAAGAGAGAGATATTGCTGTTGACATATATAGTGAACAACGACACAAAACTGTATTTAACCGTCTCTCCATTCAATGGAATCGTCTCAAAAAATAAATGGGAGTAGAATCCCGAACAGACGGTCAAAGCAGGCGTAAGTCTGTCTGCTTCAGAGCGCCTGTCAAATTAATCTTGGCACATGAAGGCATGATTATGGTACATGCTTTACAAGTATGCTTGGCGCGTTTGTTTACTTACCAGGAGGGCGTGGAAATGTGCACCCTGTACCCCCTATCCAACTCCGCTTTTATTCGCTTTCTTCCACCAATCCATAACCTTCTCGTGGTACTTTTTTCATAAAATGTATATAGTTTTCGCTTTCATAAGCAATTATGACATGACTGTCTACTGTGGTGGGCTGACGTCTTTTTAATGCGAAAGCATTAAATGGCTAATGGAGCCATTTTATTTTTTACTCTGCGCTCTGAAGCAGAGTAAAGGACAGGACAACCCAGTTCCCAGCTAAAGGCACAATGTAAAGTTTAGAGCCCTCGAGCCTATCCTGGTACAATGGCAAATACTCGGAAACGATTTTTTTTTTTAGAAAACCTTTCTCAAAGTGAGGATGGTTCGGCTGATTTTAGGCATTCGTACATCTTTTGAAATTTGGGCACCCGCGCCTCGCCAGGGAACTTCTTGAGGACAACCCAGGTCCCACCTAAAGGCGGAATATAAAATGTGGAACCTTTGAGCCCATCCTAGTACTATGACAAATACTAAAAAACGAATTTTTTCTTTTTTTTTAGAATAGCGGTTTTAAACTGGATAGAATCGTGAGAGCGTGTTGGTTAAACATCTTGGATATATACGAACGCAAAAGGAGACAAGGGGCACACAAAAACACGTCAGACACGGAAAGTTTTGCACTTTTATGCACTCGTTCATCTTTTAAAATTTGGGCACACGCGTCCCCGTCAGGGAACTTTTTGAGGACAACCTATTTCCCAGCTAATGAGAGAATATAAAATATAGAGCCCTTAAGTTCATCCTGGTACTATGGCAAGTATTCCAAGGTAAATTATTTTTGAGAAAACCGGTACCAAATTGGGGATGGTTCGGCTTTAGGCATTCGTTCATCATTTTAAATTTGGGCACCCGCGCCTGGCCAGGGAACCTTTTAAGGACAACCCAATTCCCAGTTAAAGGCACAATATAAAATTTAGAGCCTTCCAGCCCATCCTGGTACTATGGCAAGTACTAGAGGCGACACTGTTAGCGCGAATTCAAAGCGGATCGCCGGTTTTTTCAGTTTTTCTCTTTGAAACCAAGGGATGTCACCCAAGTTAATATTGCTATGGAAAGAGCTCATTTGAGTTCAACCTAATGTACAGCGATAAAATGTCGTGCTCGCTAATACTATAGAAGTAAGAGACGAAAATGCGCCGATGTCGTGTTCGCGCTAACAGTGTCGCGATGTGTACTTGAAAACGAATCCTTTTTGTGAAAACCGGTCTCAAAGTAGGGATGATTCGGTGAGTTTTTACGCATTCGTTCATCATTTGAAATTTGGGGGCCCGCGCTTCGCCAGGGAAACTGTGGAGGACAACCCTGTTCCCAGCTAAAGGCAGAATATAAAATATAGAGTCCTTGGGCCCATCCCGGTACTATGTCAACCACTCCAAAGTGAAATCTTTTGAGAAAACCGGTCACAAAGTGGGGATGGTGAGGCTGATTTTAAACATTCGTTCATCTTTTGAAATTTGGGCACACGCCCAAATTTCAAAAGGAACTTCCAGGAACGTTTTAAGGTCGGCCGAGACCTTAACTGGTGATGAAATACAAAATTTAAGTCCCTCGAAAATAAGCTACTACCATGGCAATTCCTCTAAATACGTCATAGTTGTGTAAACTTGTCTCGAAGTGGACATAGTTCGACTATTTTCAGGCATTCGTTTATTATTTCAAAATTCGGGCACCCGCGCCTCATCCAGGAACTTTTTGAGATCGGCCGAATTTTTTTACTAATGACGAAATACAAACTTGCAGGCCGCCGAATATAAGCTTCTGTTATTGTAAAATTTTGGGCTTCATCCCTCTTGGAAGAATGTTATATCAAGTCGGATATTTCAGTACGCTCTTTTCCCAAATTCTTCTTTTTCTGTTGTTTTTCTTGAGGACGATTGAAATAATTAATTTAATATAAATATTTAGTACGTGCCTAAATCTTACTTTTGACATTGGAATGTTAATTTCACAAGAACGATCATCCTCTCATAAATCGTTTATTCACGGCAGTGCTTGCATTCCATATAATAAAAAAGTCACTGTAACAATCACATAGCAATAATATTTAAAAATATTTTGAAAACTTTTTTATAATTTTTATATTATCGTAATACACACAGTTTTTTTTTTTTCTAGCGTATTTATGTCAGTAGCAGAATACTGGAAATGATCGTAAACGTCTAAACTAGAATGAGTCCGCATTATTTGGCAAATTCGTCTCAGAAACCCGAGAAACTGAATTTGAGAAAAAACAAAATGTACCCAGCACATTATCGATTATTGTGGTTTACTGCAGTCGAATGGCAAACCTTCTATTTTTCTTTATTTTTAAGTTGCGCTTGTTTGAACTTCGTTGTTTCAAAAACTTGGTGTGAGCTGCCTTCGAAATATATTTTTCTACAGATGTAATACACATCTTAGATACTAAAGATTTTGCCGTAATATTCGGGAGGGATTCTAGTTAATTTATATAATCATAACGATTTGTTTATACTCAAGAATAAACTATAGACTTGGATTAACTTGGATACTATCCGTAGTGGCAATATATCAACAAGTTTATTCTACTGAGGAACCTGCAGTTTACACGTCATCATCTTGAAATTTTGGCACAAAAAAGCGGTATATGAGAAAATAGAGTCGTAGCATATGTCGAATTGTTCAAAGCGTAACGTTTCCGGCGTTGTGGGCGTATTTGTTTATGAAATACATGGGCTTCTATGGGTGCCGTAACCTGCCAAGAAATGGCGCAAGCATACGATCGCACAAATTTCTGGGGATGATAATACTTTTGTTCACGTCACTGAAATTTATCATCTTGCATGTGAAAAGTGAGTTCAGGGTAACACGTTTTCTCAAGAGTATAATAGTTTGAGAAATCTCTGCATTATCGAATTTTAATAAAATGATCAATAGTTGGGCTCGTAAAGCGTACAGATTCAGGAGCTTGATTTAATTCAGAGTTTAAGTGCATATTTGACGATTTTGTCGTGGAGTAAAATGTGGTAGTAATGTTTGACCAATGGATTCGAATGTACGGGTTTTATTTCTTTTGTACACCCGAACAACTAGTTGTTCGCTGGCGGCACGCTAATTTGGACGTGTTTAAAAGAACTCGCACGACTGTCGAAATGAGCAAACGTCCAAAATATGTATCTTAAGCATTTATTCACCGCACTCGGTCATTTATGTTCGATCCCTATTGCTGCTTTTTGAAGTCACCTTCGTGCGTGAATTTCGTCCCGAGTGTCCGAGTGCACTTTTTAATTTTCTAACTCAGACAGCTGAGTGCCACCCCGTCCATACGCGCCCGTGACTTTTTTTACTATCCGCGACTCAAAAACTCTAATTGTGAACGAAAAAAAACAGTCAGTAATGAAATGGCGCCCAAAATAGCGTTGAATTCAAATTTAAGATTTCGTTACTTGTACTTTTTTTTTTTTAATTTAACTGGAGGGATATGAATGGGTGCAGCCAATATACGATTCGCGACCCGACTTGGAGCATTCCTCGAAACTAATCGACCCATCTTTTCTCGATTTTTCAGGGTGACATGGACAACCTCGAAAAGAAAGCGGTGTTCCTGACGGTGCACGACATCGGAAATAACCGTAAGTGTTAGAACGCTCGACTGAGGTCAGCGGGTCAGCCTGCGACTGAATTCGCCGACTTCACGATAGTATAGTCGAACGTATGCGCCCAGGGAGCAGCTCTACAGGGTCCAGAAGGCTGCTTAGACGCATGATTTATAGACCACACGCGTCAAACAGCCCGTTTGCTCGCAATGCATCGCGTGCGCCAACCAATTCGCATGAGTGAGCGCTGCGCTGGTAGTCCGTCGCAGCGCCGCGCTCTGACGCAAGGCGTTCGCTATAGACCAACGCCATTCCCGTCACGCCCCAGTGGTGGCGCTGCTGTGCATGGCGCCTGCGCAGCCTCCGCACTCACTTTTGCGCACGCACATACATGCACGTTGCTTTCGCATTGTATTCACTAAAGTGGGCTACTATGTTATACATAAAACAATACTACGACAAAACAAAATTACAGGACATACGCGTGTTGAGTTTACATCTGTATCGTTAATATATAACGGAGCAGCGCTCTTCGAGAAAACTATCAAGAGAAGAAAGGGGCGGAAACATTGTGCCTGGTATGAAGCCGGAGGGCGCGGACCGTCAATATCGAACCGTAAACATGGGTTGCGGTCCTGGGATGGGAAACGCCCGTCCAGGGACTCTGCGCGTTCGCTCGCGTGACGTTCGTGTCTGTTCCTCTTTGGTTTCATATTTTTAATGAATAGCTTTTCCTCTTCCTTCTTTGAACCGGAGCCGGCAGGTCCCCGACCCTAGAAGGGGCCAAACTGTTCCCCTCTTCTTTTTTTCTGTTTCTTTAATCGGTAACAACCACGCAGAGGAAGCCTCACATTACCTCAAATCGAAAAAGACGCGTACTTTTTTGTCTTCTAATTTACGTGACGTCACAGAAACGAACAATAAGAAGGAAAAGCCTTTAGCCATCTGATCAACCATTCGAATACGTACGTTGCATTTGGTTTTCGTGCTGCGAGTCCGTTGCTCGATTTCGGGGCTTCCTCCTCTTTCGAAGCGGAGCTTGAACTCGGACTATCGGGCAGATAATGTGTTACAGGTCGTGAAGGCCTGTTCAGTTCTCTGTTTCGTATCTTTTTTTTTTTTTTTGCGTTAGCTTTGATTGTTTTGGTGCATGCAGCCGTCTTTCGTTTGGACGGTCGTGGTTTGGACTGGACTGGCTTTGTGAGGCCGTGTCGCGGTTTCCGCCGTGCTCTTTCGCTCCGTTCGTTTGCTGGTTACCTTCACCTTCCCTCTTACAAGAAGGAAAGAGTCTTCTGGCACGCTTCCAATGACACGCCGTGGTAGCGGGAGAGGGAGGAAGCCTTGGTGGCTGCATCCGAAAGCGCCGACGCCCGGGAGAACAGACCGACTCCTCAAAGACAACAATATGCGGACCGTTGCGAGGTTGGAATTTCCCCCTCCCTGAGTCGGAACCCCTGCGCTAAAGGCTAACGCATTTCAGTCGAGAACCAGCGTAGCGGCAGCAGCGATTTGGGCATCCTATTCTGATTTGTGTAGTTTTATCCCAGTTTTGTTCGATACATCATTTACGTTTTCTATGATATTTCAACGACATACAGATCTCTGGTTGCGATTCTGTTGAGGATGCTGGTCTCACAAGTGGTTGGGCCGTTTCTCCCTGCAACGATTTATAAATAGCAAAACGGTCACGGTCAGCGAGCGTAGCACATTTCGAGACCAGAACCCATCGCTCACTGCAGCTTGGTCCTACCGACCAATCCTGTGGTACATTCTCTTGGTGTGCGGAGGCATTCCTGGCGTCCCGGAGGCCTTCGGTCACACAGGAAGCTTTGCGTGTTACGTGCCGGGAAAGAAACACCCGCTGCATTTCGCAGTCCCTCTAAAATCTAGTGGGGGAGCGTGCGCTTTGTCGTCACACTGTCGCACCGGCGAAGAGAGGGGCGAGTAATCGAGCCTATTCTTCTTCCAAGTTATTCAACAAAGAGTTCTAGAATCCTCTAGGCGGGCGTTTGTGCTCTCATATGATGAACTTGTGCGTAATTATAGCATCTCTTATTTACGTCAGATTAACTACAATCGCTCGAATGGGTACACATAGAATCTCTCGACCTACTACAGAAAACTAGAGCCTTTTTATAGGTCAGTCGGATCCCGCTGAAGATGTCTTCTTCAAGCGCGGCATACAAGGGCAGAAATTTTAAGTTCGCAGTCTGGCAATTTTTAAAAATGAAGACAGTTATAGCGGCTCAGCGGACAACTCTCATGAGCCACCACGGTACGGGCCGACAAGTGGAAATGGCATCAAAGAAGGAACGCAGGAACGCTTAGTCAGTGAATTACAGGTACGTTAATAAGCCAGAAGTTTTAATCACTTTCATTGGTCAACCGAACACCGGCCTCCGGCGTCCTCTCGCCTTCTGCTTGTCTTCTGGCCAGCTTCACCGCGGATGGATGATCCCCCGGATAATGCCTTTGTTTCCAGCGTAACTTTCTCTGCGTCCCTGGAGTTCAATGTCGCTTTCGCTGTACCCGAGTTTTAGACTTCGGACGCACGCAACTGTGGTTCTTTACGATTAGCTCTCTGCCTCGCGTAAATAAGTGTGCAGAGTTGCCTGGCAACTCGCCCATTTCGACCACCTCGGTGCTGCGTGCTCGCGAAGGCTATTGCAAAAGTCACCAAGCGACAGGTTCCTAATAATCTTCACTGAAATTCCATCAAGTAAGCACGAAAGTCGAATGTTCTGACACCCTCGCTATGGCCGCCGTGGAGCCGGGATCGTGCACGCCCCCATCCCATTTGATCAGTAACAACATGCCGAAGAAGACGAAAAAAATAGCGTTGGTGTTGCCTGGGAGATTGAAATAATCAACGTCACAAAAATCAAACAGGGGCAAGTGATGTGCATTCCAACAACCCAAGACTTGGGGCGGCATCGATATACGCGGAAAACGTGTGGAGCCGGGGGCAATCCGGTGTTTTTATTACAACGAGACGCAATTTTGTTCAGTTTTCGTAGGGACAATACCGGCGCAATAGCAGGCCAACATTTTTTGGAGACCCGCAAAACCGCTTTCCGAGTCAGTGATGGATGACGCCGAACATTTGCGGAAAGGGCCTATGATGACAAGCTGGGGGACGCATCGATCGGTATGATGACCGGCTCCTATTTCATAAAACGAGGTAATCAATTTATTTGGACATAACGGCAGGGGTTGACTTGCCAACGCTCAGAGCAAGCAGCTGCCAAGCGAGGCAGAATTGGGGGGGGGGGGGCGAATTTCGGCAATCTAGCTGAAGGTATAACCCTGTCCCGCAGTGCGAATACAGCAGGAACAACGCCAAAATTTTCATGGAAAGCAAATTGCAAAAATAATTATCCATTGTTGTGTCTGACGACCGGAAAAAAGTGAAAGGGGGACGGCATTTTTAAGAATGCCTATATAGCCGGAAAATTTCACAGTCCGCCTCTGCAATCCTACGATCCTGGAGTGCATAATCAGTCAGTGTAATCCGGCACAAAGAGGGTACTACGTTGCAGGCAGATATGTGATTACACATATACCACAATTCAGTAACTTTCTATACGGCGAGCAAGTGTTCCAAAATGCCTCTTGGTCGCATCTGAATGCAAGGAGGAGCACGCCAATCAAAGGACAACATAAAGACTTTAATGGACGAAGAGCGTGTTTGTGCGGGTCAAGATTGAAGAAAGAATAAACACGTAGGACGAAGACGACATAAACGCATCTTTGAACTAGCAACGGACATATAGGAATTCCAAAAGCGGACAACCGATTAAAGGCGGGAAAATCGAGGAAAGTAATTATGAAGAGAAGAAGCAGGGAAGAGATGATAGGATAAAATGCGAAGTCAGATCGGCAGAGTCATATATTCTTTGAGAAGTTCAACTTCAATCTTCGTCAGAAACAGTGAACCATTAGAAACGTTGTTGTTTGCGTTGTTTATGGCGAATGACTCTATAATCTCCCGGCCGTATCTTCTGTTAACCCCCCCCCCCCCCCAGAGCCTTGTCTCTTCAAAGGGCCTGCGGTCTGGGCAGGAACGGGCGTGCATGACTATGGCATGATAGGAATCAGGTGAGGCCGTCGAAACATAATTGTAATGTTCCCAGAGTCGGTGATTTGTGCACCTACCAGTCTTACCTATTTATTTTCTCCTACAAAGGAATGGAGTGTACCGTCTTCTCCTTGCATGGCATGAACTTCTTTTCATGTTTGAAATAAATTTTAACAATAACCGGATTCTGAGTTTCTGCACCGTTAAACAAGAAAAGAAGTTCATGCCATGCAAGGAGAAGACGGTACACTCCATTCCTGTGTGGGAGCCAATATATAGGTTAGACTGGCAGGTGCATAAATCACCGACTCCGGGAACATTACAATGAAGTTTCCAAGGCCTCACGTGATTCCTATCATCCCATAGTCACGCAAGCCCGTTCCTGCACAAATTGCAGGACCTCCGTTTCGAAAAAAAAACAACAATAATCGTTTTTTTCTTTTTATAGTGGAGCTGTTAAGGGCTAGTTTCCCAAGTATCGTGTCCGCCAACAAACAAATTATATATATGACATAAAACTCTGGATAGCTACCGCCATCTATGAGTGACGGCAACAACCAGACAACCGGCTTGCCGGTTGTCTGATTGCCGCCGATGCTCATAGATGGCCTGACGACCTTTCGAGCCTTTCCACTCTGGCTTGCCGACTTGCGGCCGGCCATTACTTCATTCCCACCATTGTAAAGCTTCGCTGGTCTTCCTTCTTTTCACCAGAGCGAAAAAGCTGAAAGTTTTCTTTGCCTTTTTTTTTTGGGGGGGGGGGGCATAGCAGCAGATACGACCGGGAGAATATAGTCATTCGCCATGAACAGCACAAACAACAGTTTCTAGTCCCTCGCTGTTTCCGACAAAGACTGAAGTTGAATTTCTCAAATGCGAGATGACTCTGTCGACCTGACTGCATTTTATCTTATCGTCCTCTCTCCTCCTTCCTCTCCTCTTAGTTACTTTCCCTCTCCTCGATCTTCCCGCGTTTCATCGGTTGCTCGCTTTGGGAATTCCTATATGCTCGTTGCTGCTTGAAAGATGTGGTTGTGTCGTCTTCGTCCAACATGTTTATTCTTTCTTCAATCTTAACGTATAGACAAGGCGCAGGGAACGCGCGATGACGATGCAGCCAAGCGCGCGTCCCCATCGGTTGAGGTTAAGGGTCAACCAAAAGCACGTGGGCGCATTTGGCGGGTAAACAAAGGCACGCAGTGCGTAAGAGCAGCAGACTAAGTTGCACGCCGCATAGATCGCGCTTTCTCAAAGCCGAAACTTGTGAGGCTCTAAAGGAGGTATAGTCGGCAAGCGCCATTCGACATCCCACTCTTTGAGCCTCTCTGTAGCACTTTCTACCTGACTGTACAGGCGGGTTCCGTAGCTCTTGTATTATACCTCTGTCAGACGGGCACCGAAAAGGACCTTTACGCCAAAGGACCTTTAGTGTAAATGTCATTTAGGCAGTGCCACACGGCAACTCAATTGGCATTTAGCGTAACGGTCCTTTTCGTGAACCTGAGTCCCGCAACTCCTTTACGGCTGCTAAAGGCCTACTCTCGTCAGCAGCGGTCTATACTAGAGAAGCGAATTGAAATAAAAGATCGTACTGACACCTAACATCAATGTTTTTTTGTATTTTTATTATTGAAAAAGAGCATGTTTCACGTATATTCTGTGGAGACCTTGCTCTACTAATAGTTTTCTGTAGTCACGGCCCCAGCTATTTATGGCGATAAAAACCCGAGACCCTTCTGTGTTCCTGAGTCTCGGGTTTTTATTACCATGAATCACCACCAGCTCGATGTTTTTTGAGTATTGTTCCAGCTATCTAGTAGGCCTCGTCGTCTCGCGCTCGGCTGCTCGCATCGTCCGCTTCGGCACTCCGGTTTTTCCTTCTCTCGATTTTCCCTACAACCATAGTTATCTAGCTTTTGTTTCTCTACTTTATATTTCATCCTCCTTTAATAGTGTATTGCTAACTGTATATATTTAATATTTTTTGTGTATATATATATTTCTGTATCTCACCCTCGCGTCGTGCGATATGTCGAACGGCGGAGAAGCGTGCAGGGGTCGCCGCGCTTCCTTCGGAGCGTTGAGGCCACCAGGGCGCTGATACGACTTTGGAAGGATCGGCTGGAGGACCTCCGACGTGTGAAATGAATCTCAAGCGCGAGCACGACCCCGAATCGAACAGGGCAAAAGCGTAGCAGAAGCACGGAAACGAGCGGGAGCACTGAGCAACGGACTGAGTGAGCGGGAAACGCTCAGGGTTGCCGCTAATTGCCCAAAAAAGAAAAAGAAAACACTGCGTGGGCCTAAAGTGAACTTCGTTGTAATCACTGGACTGAACTCGTAATTTTGTCTTTTTTAATATTTTGTTTGCTTAAGAAAAACTTTAAAAAATTATTTATATCGCCAAATTAATATTTTTCTGGCGTGACCGTGATTTAAGCGTTTGAACGAGCTACGAGACTTCAATCGCTGTAAGCATCGTCTAAATGACATTTCCTTGCGCTGTCTGGCACGGCATAACTTAAGGGTCGTTTGAAAATCCTAAAGGCCTTTGGCGTTAAAGGTCCTTTAAGGTACTTGTCCTGACAGAGGTATTACACCTTGAACGCATGCAGCGCTCCTCTGACACTCAGATTCTGACGGGGTTGAGTCGTTCGGTTTCGAAGGGAGGCCATGATGTCTTCGGTTCGTTAGGGTTTCAACCAGACTTGGGAAGTAATCCGTTACTAGTAACGGATTACTTGGAATCTGTTGCTTTTCAGAGTAATTTTATAATTCTCACGTTACTTTTTTGCGGCAGTAATATGTAGTGTAATTTCGTTACAAAATATTGGTAACAATTACTTTAATCATTAGGTACTTTTTAAAAATATTAACATAATACAGAAACTGGAGCAATATGAGCAGGCAATTCAGCAGCGTGAAGATAGCAAGTTGGACAAAATAGAAAACATCGTGAAGAGGAGAATAACCGAAAATAAACACGATTTTTTTAATGACCGGTCAGTAGAGCCATTAGAAAAACGTGCAAGACGTATACAAATATGCGAAAAACAAATATCAACAAGACAACGCCGAGTAGGCGTTGTCTTCTTGATCTCGTAGTGGAGGCAGACGCTGCTACTGAGCATGCGCACCGCTAGCGTTGTCTGCAGAATTCCAGGGATCATTTCCGGAGGCCGTAAGCTAGCAGGGCGGCGGGTGTGGTTGCAGCTTTCGGTGCCTTGCCAGCTTGCAGGTGAACGGAGTGCACCTACACTCTTTCTCTCAAATACAATATTTTATTTTTACAAGGATTACCATAATGCGGGCGTATGAGAAATGGAAAGTAGTGTTGCACAACATTTTTGAGAACACCAAAACTGTTTTTATTGTTTTCTGGATAAGTGTACGGGAAAAGTATCGTGAAAGTAATTCGTAATGTAACGAGTGAAGTTATCCGTTACTTTTCAGCGAAAGTAATTTGTAATGGTGATCCATTACATTTGAGGTTCGGTAATTTGTAATTGCAATCCACTACACTTTTGAAGTAACGGGCACATGACTGGTTTCAACACCCTGTTCTTTTTTTGTGTGTGGTTTTTTAGTTGATTTTATACATTTCATTCAAACACCATGTGAAATACTAACGTTTTACGCCGTCATCTCTCTACTCGAACAACGCATTTGAGTTCACTTTCGTGTAAGACAGCGTGACAGCCGATCACGTCGAACAATCGGCGAGTGCAGTGGAGGAGACGAAGGCAGCCTTTGTCTCCACTGCACTCGTTGAAGGCGTTAGAACGCCGGCGTCCGGAGTTTGGCTCTCACCTTCGAACGCTTTCGACGGGTGCAGTGGAGACAAAGGCGGCTATAGCTTTATGTCTACCCACTAAGCATTCCAACCAGAGCCCGGCATTCTGGCGTCCCCGTTCGCTCCTCCTCTTCCTCACTTCCTCGGCACATATATACATCTGAAAACTGTGATGTGCGCACGGACAGTGGGCGAGGGAAAGGTCGTGCCTATTGTCCCAGCGCACGCCGCATATTTTTGTCGAATCGTATTCTGAGTGTTGTCATTCGCTGGGGTCCTTCGATTGTTCGCCGTGATTGGCTGAGCCTGTGTTATGCAGGAAGGTGAACTTACGGACCTTTTTTTTTTTTAGTACCCGTGTACTCAATTTTTATGTTTTTACGTCTAGGGAACTTACGCTAAGTAAAACAAGTCAGTAGAAGTACCGTAGCGTCCTGAGAAATTACCTAGCCTAAAGGTAGCTCATGTTGCAAACTCACATTACTAGATAGTGCGCGAGGAGATATACAGGCGAGCGGATCAAATGTCAATATTGCGAAAACGCCATACTGTTCCAATTCTTCATTTTTTTTTTGTAACGCTTACAACAAGAATTGCGGAAACCCGATTTGTAAAAAGACCGAATATCTTGTTTCCAAAATTCTTAGAGCACTTTTGTGGATGTGTGTGTGTGTGTGTGTGTGTGTGTGTGTGTGTGTGTGTGTGTGTGTGTGTGTGTGTGTGTGTGTGTGTGTGTGTGTGTGTGTGTGTGTGTGTGTGTGTGTGTGTGTGTGTGTGTGTGTGTGTGTGTGTGTGTGTGTGTGTGTGTTGGCTTTAATACGTATATTTGTAGCGATGATATTATGACGATGATGCTGCTCCTATGCTGACGATATTAATTTGCGTTTGGAACGGCATCCGGTTCACATAATTTATAAGCTAGCGGGCATAGGTCAGCATGAGGCTATCATTTTGTATTATATTAACATCAACTATTAAAGATGGGACGATTTATATGTGACCTTGTTTTTCTTCTTCAGATACCTCGTTCCAAGATTTCGTTGATCACCCGTGCATGTCGGAGATCAAGCAGCGCTCAGTGTTCATACACGTGGACGTGCCCGGCCAAGAAGACACAGCAACCGAGCTTCCGAACGAGTAAGTACGCTCATCACCTTCTTCTTTTATTATTATTATCTTTATTCACTTTTTTCTGGTTAGAAGTCAATCAGATTTCGAGCTTCATCTCAATACGGGCACCGATGCGTCGTTTCATTGCTGTGGGACATAAAAATATCGGCAGAAAAAGTGTTTTCGCCAACGTTACTAGAAGAACTCAGTTGTACTCTAAAAAAAGCCCGTGCGTCTTCTTTCCTGCACAACACTCGGAGAGCTAATCACCGCAACCAACGGAGACAGCTCAGCCAATGACGATGCCGAAACATATGTTTTGACCAAGAAACGCAGTCCGAGTTGTGACATTAAGCAATGCAAAACGTCACGCTTGCATTGCTTAATATCACAACTCAGACTGCGTTTTTTGGTCTAAACATATGTTTCGGCATCGTCATTCGCTGAGCTGCCTCCGTAAGTTGCGGTGATTGGCTCTCCGAGTGTTGTGCGGAATAGACGTACGGGCTTTTTAGAGTGTTGGATACTGCCATCGGAGCCAGCTTTGACAAAGTGGCTCCGATCCATACTCGAGAACCGAGCTAGACGCGGTCGCAACGCCGCCATTTTCTCCCGCAGCGACCACTCCGAGAACTGCACGGCTGCACGTACCGGTCCCATCGAGTCGCGCAAGGGCCGGTGGCGCCATCCCAGAGCGGCATCTCGCAGTAGCTACATAGAGCAACTTCCATGTTTTGACTCGCCGCTAAAGGGTGGCGCTGTAATCGTATCTAGTTCGGTCTCGGTGGACGCGAGCGGTCCGGGTTTCAAGGGTGATGAGTTTCCCAACTGATTTATTCTAGTAACATTGGTTTTCGCTTAAGTACAGTTGTTTGGTATCGTGCATCTCGTTTTATTGCGGCAGTCATTTCCGTTCTGGGCTACAGACGGAAATTAAATGATGGCAATATAATTATAAAATATAGTGAGCGATCTTCGGGTTAAAGGTATCAAGAACTGTATTACTTTAAATTGCAAGTGGAGATTAACTGAGCAATCAGTAAGGAATCAGCATGCAAAAAAAACAGCGATACAAAAAAAAAAACACGTGGCAAGACATATGGCACAAAACATCTAGGCGCTTACTTTCGCTGAAATCAAATTTCGTCCCCTCTTCACCCCCCCCCCTTCCCACCCCCTCAAGAAAGAAAAAAAGGACTCAGCAAACAGGATTGAGATAATGACAGCACGCGTATAGTGTATAAAAAGGAGTCTCAGAAATGCCATCACAGACGATGCCTTTCTTTTCTGATAAAGTTGAAAGCGATATTCCGTTCCTGATGCTCTCGCGCCTTTTTATTTGGGGTTTTTAATCTTCTCCATAGGCTTCCCAACTGGCGTTATCGCAGCCAAATAAGGTACTGAATGAAACGTGTCGGAAGGGAGAGGCAGGTAAAAAAAAAAAAAAAGCCACTATTTTGCAAACAAGGTGAATTTGGGTTTTATTGTGTTTTATTATCCTTAAATCTTCATATTTTATGTATAAGAAATAAGGACAGAATATGGTCGCGAAATTAGCCAAATTCTCATTTGAAGACCTCCCGGCGACACAGGAAGGCGTAAATATGAGCCATGTTCGTGTGCGCGGTTCTTCAAATTGTGGCGTCACCTGCCATCACAATTGTTTTGAGAAGTAGGCCTAACCATCTTCTCTCCGTCGCAATCTTTTGTAGTTTCAATTTCTTACAAAAGATAACAATAATGAAAAAAAATTCCTCCGCAAGGGCGTGCTGTTTTTACAACTATGGTAATATTCCAACGCGTTTTTCTCTTTGTGTAATTTTCAAGTGTCTTCAAGAATTGTGCTTAATATTTTCCCATGAGAACAAAATGCGGCAAGATAAGCTTGAGGATACGTAAAGCGCAACTATCAAGGTTGCACATTACGTATCCTCAAGAATGATATATATTATATATATATATATATATATATATATATATATATATATATATATATATATATATATGTATATGTGTTTGTGTGTGTGTGTGTGTGTGTGTGTGTGTGTGTAAAACTTAGAAAAAAAGCTTTTGTACATAGCTTCTTGAAAATGGCGATTTTGCGATTTTCATTTTATTGAAAACACATTATTTTTGTTGTTCATTGCACTCAGTGCGTTAAGAAGTCCGAATTATACCCCATCCACACGTCCATGTATAAGGCTACGTTTAACATAGGTCCCTTTGCAATCGGCGAATCAGCCCATGCTCTTATATGTCGCGAGCACACACCACGCGCGGAGGACCGCGAACCGGTTCGCCACTAACCATAAAGATCCCTTAGCTAAAGGGACATTTATGACCGTGTGAATGGGGTATTAAGCTCCTTTACTGGGCTCTTTTAAGTGTGTTGCCGTGCCCCACGTAGTACACGCAAGAAGATGGGGTTTTTTGCGCGTGCATTGCATCCAGATCATAAAAATACAAGGTGTATCAGAATTAACAACATATTTTTGAAAAGGAGATCAAGCACTGTAATCTGGAAAAATATAATTCTGTTATCGCAAATAATTTAAAAAAAAAGTTTTCCCCTAAAGCTTGTTGCCTAAGAAAAATTGTGCTCCCACTGCCAATTACTGTTGCGTTATTCAGTGTGATCTCCAGAAAATTGTCTACCACTGACCACAGGTGACACAAGGAACAAACATCCCTGTGGCTTAATTTTGATGGTCGAATTTGAACTACTGTATTTGATGCAAGTGCCTGTGTACAAAATCAATGCTTCCAACTATCGTTCGGTACATTTCTCTACGGCAGTTGTGTTCATCATTGAATGTCACTATAGTTTTGGAGAGCTCTCGTGATGTACTCTGCTTTAAAAAACTTCACTTGTTTTTGTTTTGTTTTATTTCCAGCTTCAACTTCCCGACAATCCAGATGATGGGAGAAGATTTGATCTCCGTGGTGGACCACTTGAAGTAATTTTCTCTCTTCTCGGGGCCTGACTTCTCGTATTGATAACTTGGCATATCGACTTGACCGTTTTCGAGAAATGTAAAAATATATTAAACTTTATAAAAATTATATATATTAAACTTTATAAGCTGACTAGTTTATATGTGGGCTGTCCGACTAGTTTGTAATCAGAGAAAACCTCAAATATTGGTAACTGCTTAAGAAGCACTGGCCTTGAACTCTCAAACTGAAAAGTTCTCGATGTTTCTAGTTTAGACCGTACTTGAATAGACCCTTCCGGCAATACGCAGCGCCTTCTTCCCTCCCGTCTTCTCGATGCAATATTCGATGTACGGCGCGCCAGAAGCGGTTTATGAAGATTTAGCGTTTTGCGATTTCAGAGTGCAAAGAACGCGATAACAAAACAGGGTATGTACCGACCTCTTTTCCCGTTCTGAAGTCACAGTGGTAGAAGAGAAGGGATCGAGCCGCTTCCAGTATCTAGTGAACGTACAGCGAACTCAAGCGTACATCGGCGAAGCCCTACAATTCCCTGCGCCGCGCGGTGCACATTGGGGTCGTTCGAATTAGCAACTGGGACCAAGAGGGACGCAGAAGTGCTCGCTCCTCTGCTGTCCAGAGCACGAGCAGGTTGTTCCCACTCCACACCCTACAATAAAGGCGTACCTTTTTCCACAATCCACTGCGGCATTTTAACACTTTGCCACACGGGTCGTTAGGTATACCAATTTTACAACACGTATTAATGAACGAAACGTGCTTTTTCTTTATTAAGTTCAAAGTGATACGACCTCATCGCTTGCTAGACGGCGTCAGCGATAAAGGGGATGGGGAGAGAATGGGATTAAGGATATCTAGAAGGATTCCTGGATCTTCGCCTCCCCCTGCGTTTTATTGTACGACTCCCCTCTATAATGTCGTATGACCTTGAGTGTAAATAAATATACATATAGTATTAATCGATTAATCGGAAGGTTATTCGATCAATTGTTGAGGGCCTCTAAACTCGTCAAACACAAAGTTCGGGCCGAAGTTGACGGAGCGCACCGATTGGATTATCACGACGATGACTTCGCGCTTTTGTCTCCGGCGTCCAATCGGCGCACTCCGCGAACTTTCGGCTCCAACTTTGTGTTTGACGAGTTTAGGGCCCCATTTTTAGGATTTATGTAGTGCAGTTGGTAAAGAACTTCACAAAGATATGTAATCCTTAAGCATATTCGCTACGCCTTTGGATGCTGATTCCCACCAATTCTTATTACACAATGTAGGTGCTATGAATCGTCACAGCAATATTATTAGGTGGACCGAAGGTTGTCGCAGTGAGAGGGAACAGCGCGCCTTTCAGGCCGAGAAGGTTAGAAATCTGGAGTTGAGGAGTTAACTTTGGGAGTGCCAAAATGGTCAGTGGGATGTATCCAGACATGTACGTAACGCGTCTCTAGTAACGAGTTACTTCTAACTAGTTACTTTTTTGGTAACGAGTAACGCATTTAGTTACTTGTCTTAAAAAAGGAACGAGTGACGAACTTAGTTACTTTTCAGGCCAAGTAACGAGTAAAGATATTTTGTTACTTTTGAGGAGTAACGTGTACAACACCGTTTAAACAGCCTCGTTTTAATGCTAACCTGAGTATGCGTCTGCTGCGACAACGGCAGATGGGTAACCCGAAAAACAACTAAACAGTATCTGACAGTATAGCAACGTTTATTGCTGAACACGTCAGTCGAACTTTACAGCTGGGAATGTCCTTCACCCAGCGAACACAATAAGGTTCGTTGTTAAACCTTCTAGAATTGTGCACAAATCGAATGTAAACCCGGAGGTTGCCAACACGGGAAGGCAGAGAACCCATTGTCAGCTTGGAACTTCAGAACCAGAGAGAACAAAATGGAGAGGAAAATCCCAGATTCACCAGCTCTTCCTGCAGCACAACACTGACGTTCATTCGAGCACGTCAGTAGAATGACTCTTCAGCGTCGCCGAGAGTGGAAAAACGTAACTGATGAAAACTTGGAGAGGCAGCTACTGCTTAAGTGCAACGACTACTGAAAAAGAAAACAGTAAAGCTTGAAACAAAAGCAGTTGTGTATTGGGTCGTCAAAGTAACGAGAAAAGTAACTCGTTACATTTAAGGTAACGTAGCGCGTTTCTTTTGGGAATCAGTAACGAGTGGCGTATTTAGTTACCTTGTGAGTGGGTAACGAGTAACGGTATTTAGTTGCGTTTTTGGAGCAACGTGTACATGTCTGGATGTATATTCTTACACAATCAGGTGGAGGGATATGCACCCGCGTAGAGACTGCATGCGATTGAGGAGCGCGGGAGTGTCATTCACATGGATTTTGGTGCTTAGTAAATATCGCTTAGAATTAATCTTTGGTAGCTACGAAGCACGCATTAAATTTTCTCTCTACGCATTGGCAGTCGCAGAAAAAGAAAAAAGGAAAATGAGCAGCGTTCAGGCCCTCATCGCGCAGCCAAAACAAGCGGTCACAAGACGTGGATCCGATTGTATGCCGTCAATGTTGACTAAAGTCCAGCTCTTGGATTCGCGAAGCACAGGGCACCTGCTAAGTTCTAGAGATTTTTAGAGTTGCTCATTCTTGACTTTGCAGCGATCTGACACGAGCCACTACTCGAATATTCGTCGAGACATTGATTGTCACGAGCCCAAATCAAGTACTCACGCAGTACTAATGTCCAATATCTGAGCAGCACGTGGCTATCGTCATCATGGGGTAATCTCCGTTACTACGTCATCAAGTTTTGCGAAGGAGAGATCGAAAGAAAAATTACACCATCTTCCCGAGGGGAACCATGGGGTGATGCGGAGCATCGCGGATCGTAATTAATGTTTCCCTTCTTGACTGATTTCTTTTGGCCGGCCGGATTTGGGCTGCGGCGGACGCGAGCGGCCGAGAAACGCTAGCAGACGACAGCCGCAGAGTTGCGGGGAAAGCCAACCCCACTGGAAAGCCCTGGCGTGGCGCTGCGACCCGCGCGCCCAAAACTATCCTCCTTTCACTCCTCCGGGGGAACGCAGCGCGCTACCGCTGCTTATATTCACACTTGAAGGAGAGGAGACTAGAGGAGGAGAGTTGCGCATGCGCGCGCGGTGTGAGTAGGAGCGAACGCACGCGAAGTGCACGCAGCTGGTAGAGAGAGAGGCGGAGAGAGTAGCGCGCAGCTGTTGGAGAGAGGGAAGGAGGAGAGTTGCGCATGCGTAGTGTGAGTGCGGACTACGACGCCGACGCCGACGCCGCGGGACATAGACCCGAGCAAGAGATGCTCCGCATCTAAGAAGTCCACTTTTATCCTTGGAAATCACACAGCGCCAAAAACGTTTCTTGGTGGAATTGGGTGCGAGTATATTTGAGTCGCCGTAGTGCCAGTGAGCTTGTCTAAAGTGGGAAATATTCCAACGGAATATGATTGCACGACTCCTTTAAAACAAAGATCTGGACGCTCAGCAGTATATGTAACCGGAGACTTTTCTAACGACTTTTGGCAGCGAGGTCATTCAAGCGACAATTCCGGTCGTCTAAAGGATGATTGCTCAAGGCCACCTGGAATAATTTGACAAAACAGCCTGGATACCATGCGCAGAGTGACTCAGTATCTAACGTTAAGGGAACAGAGTAGTGGAGCCTTTAAAGAAAATGACTTTACTGCTGCACTCGGCGGAGCACAGATTTATAATTTTTGCGAACGTGTTAGCACCAAGATCTGGGAAGTTTTGACATACCCATGGTGACACTGAAGAGTCTTTTGACTCGCGGCCGTTAGAGCTCTTCGGAAGGAATAAATGTCAGCGAAGATATCAGTAGACAATGCAGCAGTCGATATCGAGCTACGTCGCATCTTTAAAGAAACTGGCCGCTGCCTGCAATTTTGGAGTTGTGGCGGGAGCGCCGGCAGTGGCCACGGCCAGCACCACCGATTCCGCCGGGGGACACGCGACTCTTGAAGGACAGCGAGAATTGAATCCGTCATTGCTTCCTCTAGAAATAAGGTTGAGGCTTGAGTTTGTGCGCGGCCTGCGCGACGGACATTTGCAACGAAGGCTATTCGTGGCAGTCAACTTAACTTTTCAGAAGCCACATGACGTTGCGCTGAGGACAGCAGAGGGAGTTGAAAGCAGACAAGTGAGGGATTCGCGAAACCCGGAAACGAAGGACGACGTTTCGACAGACAGGAGAGATAAACACCCGAATCACGAAGACGAAGCAGATGCCAGGAAGAGCACCGAGCTGCCTCCTGAAAGTTCCGCAGCGCGCAGTGGGACTTCGTTCACCAAACGGGGCATAGAAAGCAAGCTCACTCTGCGGGAATGAAGCAGACATCCTCCGCAAAACATAACTAACCGAGAGGAAGCATCTGAAGCATCGGTAGATTTGTATGAGCTTAATGCAATGCAAATAAACGCGCCAAAAATGCGGTGCAAGCATCGGGCACGTCACTCAAATTCACGACCACTCTCAAGATTGAAAATAAGGTCATGGATTTTAAAGTATACTAAGTAGTGTCCTGTACCCTCATCAGCGAAAACACCTACAGTTTATATATATATATGTGTACAAATAGAAATTAGAAACATATTTAGAACAATTAAAAACCGAGCGTGTTGATAAGGTTCATATACATACGAAAGAATGAACACACAGGAGGAAGCACAGAGCATGACATCTTTCAAAGATGTCGTGCTCTGTGCTCCGTCCTATGTGTTTATTCTTTCGCGTGTAAATATGACAAACGCGCGTTATATAATTCTATTATACAACGAGCGTCCCGATATACTCCGAATGCTCGTTATATAATCGTATTATATAACGAGCGTTTCGATTAGTTTTCTATATCTGTCTTGATACGTCCGCTTCGTTAGCACAATCTCTATACTTGTCAAGTGCGTGCACGTGTGCCGAGTTTCCAGATATGCGGTCCGAGAGAAAATGTGTGCTTCGACTGCAAGTGCACTCGTGCAACCAAAAGCCTCACCCAGAACAACGTGCTAGTCGTCGGTGTCTCTAGCTAGGATTCTCACGTTGATTCATTCCCAGCTCCGTCTTTCCCACCATTACGGGAATAACCCCAAAGCATCACCAAGAGTTAAAATGAAGCACTTCGGTTCCCTTACGTTGCCTCCAATATCAGCCCTTGGCAACCCAGACTTGATACTTATAACTCCGTTTTTTTGTTTTGTTTCTAATTGAAATAATTACTTAAAAAGCCTCTGACACGCCAAAAAAAAATTTTTTTTTTCATGCTAGGCGTTGAAATGGCATATCAGGACATCACAAAAAAAATTTCAATATAGAGTTGCGTAGTTTTTTTATAAAAATAGAAATACGAGGCCCAATTCAAAGTTCCCTCCGTGCACTGTGATGTAACAGTGTACCGCAAGGTGTCGGGGTGGTCAGAAGGGAGGCATCGACCTACGTCACTAAAAGTGGGTTCTCCGGAAGTCACGTGAGTTTCACTCCTCGTGCTCTCCGCGACCGTGCCTAAGATTTTTTTTTTATTCTGCTCTTTGTACGAGCGATTGTAGAAAACGAAGTTTCAGTTCCACTAGCTCTTTATCGCTGCACCGTTGGTTCGTTTGCGTGCTGTAAAATTTGAGGACGAAGAGTCAGTGGATCGACGTGATGGAGGTCAATGATGAAAGCGTTGCGAGTACAAGCCAGTGTACGAGTGCATGCCGTCAGTCCGATGATACAGGGCTATACTGGAAGCAAAACAAGCTATCAAGTTTTGAAAAAAAAATTTAGAACGATCGCAGAAATTAGGATTGCTAGCATACGACACGCCCGATCGCATTGCTGAAGGTTCAGACACCGAGGTCGTTGAATCATCGGATACTCTCCAGGCTAAAGATGCCTGCCGTCTAAAGAATACGAACTGGTTTGTGTACCAAGTACAACTAAACGTCTAGCACACAGTACGTATTTTGTCTAGAACATGAGTAGAACTTGTTTACTAGGTGCACATGCGGCCGATGTATGTCTCTCGGAAATGCATGCAGTGTGATCTCTTCTTCAACTGCTGAAATACCGGGACAGTCCCTCACACAACACCTTCTAGGCATTGTAGTTAATCACGTCAATTCACTGACTCCGCTTCTTCTACCTTTACAGCAACATTAAGCGATGAAAAGCAAATAAAAGAAACCTTGTCTGCTTGGATCGCTCGTGGAAGTGCGGAGAATAACAAAAAAATATATATATTTTTTAAATATTACACGCGCTCGCGGTAAGCACGAGGAGCGATACAACTCACGTGACTTCCGGCGATGCCTCCCTTCTGACCGCCCCGACACCTTGCGGTACACTGTTACGTCACAGTGCACGGCGGGAACTTTGAATTGGGCCTCGTATTTCTATTTTTTATAAAAAAAACTACGCAACTCTATATTGAAATATTTTTTTGTGATGTCCTGATATGCCATTTCAACGCCTAGCATGAAAAAAAAAAATTTTTGGCGTGTCAGTGGCTTTTTAAGTATCACTCCAAACGATACACGCCAAAAATCGAACATGAATGATTGAGTCTAAAAACATTGTGTGCGTTATTGGTGTTGTAAAAGCACCTTTCCCCCAGTATAATTTTACTATAAACATATTTTAATTTCTTTGGTGACATCTTGCTTTTCGCGGAAACAGACATGGAGGACTAAGAAAAATACCGTAATAAATTAAAGTATGTGTCCAAATAGTTTTCTGGTTTCCGTCTTGACTTTTCAAAACGTTACTGTCAAGGCCGCGACATTAAAAACGACCTAGAATGACGATATTCGCCATTTATTTAATTAACAACGCTAAAAACATATATTGCTGAAAAAAATAATTGTGCTAAAGTAGCACTTGACAAGGAGTGGAGCATAAATCTAAATTCGAAGTATACCATGTTAGTTTTCCACGAAATAAAATCACCAATATTAGGGAGATATCAAACTTAAAACGGGAACCATTTTAAAAAAAATAATCGGACTAAAATGTTTTTTTTTCTTGGGGGGGGGGGGATAAAAATGTCGTCAGATTCCAGCGTCATGTTCCAGCGACACTTTCGAGCCTTACGCAAAGTTTAAAGTCATACCCAGGGTGTTTCAGCGAACTTGTGCCAAGACTTGGAGAAAGATGGTGCACGCGTCGAATCAACGCTCACAGTCTTAGCCAGAAGTCTCCAAACTTTTTGGCTAAGGGGTCGGATTAGCGATTTGTCGCAGTCTCGAGGGCCAGGAGAAAAAGAGTAATCGTGAACGAAGAAAACCAAGATAAATAAACCTAGATAACCATTTAAACGCAGAAATAAAACTATTAAACTATTAAAAAAAAAACTCCTAAGGTGGGTTAAAGTGTAGGCTTCAAATCGAAATTTTATATGTAGCTAATCATGATATTACACAACACTTTTGTCCAAGAAAACTCACCAGTTATAAAGCAAGAAGCGTAGAAACTTTGGCACATTCGCGCACTTCAAAAGACTGATGAAAATGGTCAAACTAATGCTGACAAAGTCACTAAACGCAATGTATATGAGAAAGCAATATGACATTTTCTCATAGTTACAAAGACGTGAAACAGGTGACTGAGAATGGTAATGCTGGTGATGAAAATGTTCAGTTAATGTTGTGTATTTGGAGCCCGTCGCAGCGCCGTTTCTTTACGCACACTTGTTTTTGCACCGGTAGCAGCGGGTCTGCTGGAAGCCGGCCGCGGGCAGGGCTTCATTGGAATGATCGCGCCCAGCCGCGGGCCGGTCGGAAGACTTCCGCGGCCCGGATCTGGCCCGCGGGCCGGGGTTCGGAGACCCCTGGCTCTCTTAGCGAACAAGTCAAGATAGTTCTTGCATGCGATGTGCCAGGACTGCCAGGGTTATTTGTGACTGCCTGGAGCTGAGCTTCCTTCAGAAGCATGCCAAGGTTAATTAGGTAACTCTCTTATTATTAGTTCGTGCGCCAACCCTCTAATGAAAAAGTCGTAGGGCGTGCCGAGAAACATTCTATCATGTCGTTCCCATCAATGTAGCCTTCGTGTGTCTAAGTGTTCTTCAAACTTGAAAAAGAAAAAAATGCGCGAAATTTGAAAAATACAAACTCCCCGTTATTGAAGTCACTAACATCGCAGTCCACTATAGCGGGTAGTCACTTTTTTTTCTCTCTAATCTCGCGCGCTTCTTTTTCTTTTTTAAAGCATGAAACAATTATTTTGATATAAGGGTAATGGCGCAGTCTAGCTTGTGAATGTTCATACTTATAAAACCCCAAGACAAGTAAAAGAAAATCGAAAAAAAGAGACAACCAGCGACGTACGTCTCAAACTATTTGGGACGTCGTTGTGTTGTTCATTTTTCTTTTTTTTTTCTTCTTCTTCCTTTGTCTCAGGGTTTTATTATAAGTATGAAACAATCATACCTGGTTTTAGCTCAAGCCCAGACGCAGCCCATGCTACGAGCTGATGGGATCACTCATACAGCGTCAAAAACGCACCATTAAGGTTTTTGTCATGTTTCTGCACGCGTTCTATCATCGCTGAAGCAATCATAAACAGGAAAGGCCTAGTGATTTGCGCATTTTAACGCTGCTTGATCTTGATGGAAACGACACGATAGAATGTTTCTCAACACGCGCTATAGCTTTTGTATTGGAGGGTTTGCTCACAAACTAGTACTTGGAATTAAAACTTTGCTCTGGGCTAGTTGGTTCATTATGATCTGAAGGGCTTGAAAGCTCAAAAACACGGACGAGGAAGAGAAACATACAACACAAACTCTTCGTCCGTGTTTTTTTTTTTTCGTGCTTTTAAGATTTTTAAATGATATTTAGAAAGTTAGCTAGAAATTTATGTTAATTAGCTACTGTGACACATTGTAGGACCGTGAACAATACCTTTAGACACGTGTAGCGCGCGCCATTTTTTATGTTTTAGCACAAGTTAGTTGAAACACCCTGCATATATAGTTCCAGGCAAGTGTACAGGAGGCGCCTCGATAGGCTGCTAATCAGCGCGGCTGGTGGCAAAAAAGGGCAACTTTGGGAAGGCCATGTCTCCGAGCGACTGGACAGTTCGGAATGGCGCTTAGTTCGTCCCAGTTCGGAATGGCGCTCGGAGATTCGAGCTCGAGATCGGGTCCAATGATCGTCTCAGAGTTGCAAAAATTCCCCTTAAGATGGCGCCACTTGTCAAACCAAACTTTGTTTCTCAGAACGCGGACCAAATCGCTCCGGTGAAAAGTAAATAATGTTCGGTCTGATTTGGTTCTTAACTATTTTCGAGTAGTTCACTTTTTTTTAATTATTAAAATTAAATGAATTGATTTACTTAGAACATTCTGGGCGTTATCGAAAACCACTAAATGAGCGCACCTTGCAAAATTGTAAAGCACGCGCAACACTTTACGGCGTCCTGAAAAAAAAAAAAAAACCCACTAAATTTAGACGCGTTTTTTTGTTTCGGTTTCCTGCCGGAGCGCATCTTTGCACAAACTGTCCCGCTACCCGTGGCCAAAGTGCAAACATACCGGCTCTTCTTTCTCGTAAGAGAGAAGGAAATGTGGTGCCAGCCAGCAAAATGAAACGCTGCGCTGTTCGAATGACATTGCAAGATATAGCTTTGATTCTTGGGTCGATACTTCGGATCGCCATACCTTTTTGTTTGAATTTAGTTAGAGTCATCTTCCATGCGCTTATTTTGCACCATTCCTTCTTCCTTTTTTCTAGGATAAACTTGGTGGTGGGATTTGGAGAGGAGCCGGAGCCAACATTCTTGTACGGTTCGCGGTACGTGAGTATTTCGCTGCCCCGGTGTTAAAGAAACATTAACGCAAACGTGCACTGAGTCATCTTGGTGCCGAACATCCATGCCCGCTGTCTTACAGCTGGCCCATTCTTCGAGGGTGTTGGGCCTCATCTTGATGCATCTGGTGTCAACAGGAGTTGGAATGATGGAGTACTTCAAAGACAAAGTATAACCTACTTTTCCTTTGTAGTAAAAATGTTCTAGATGTTGCTTTGTTTTTAACTTACATAGTCTTTTCTACACACTGCTTGGGCCTGCAATCCCGTTTTCATTGTTTCAGATCATGAACTGGAAACTCCAGAATGTTGGCATGAACCCCTCTGCCGAGCAGTACCTGGTTCTCCACAAATTTGGGGCGGTGAGCTTCGTAATATTAAACGATAGTTGCATATGTTATTAGAAATATTTTGGTAACACGGTCTGAATTTAGTGATTAACAGGTCAACAAAAGATGTACGCACGCTGTAGAAGCATGATCAGGATTGGAAATGGTGTGGCGTGAAGACCAGGAAACAACCCGCACTCCACGCAAAATTGCCGCAATGGGGACGCCGACTTTCTTTTTTTTTTATGGTGTAGCTTTTTTCGGCATTGTTAACTAGTCTGAGAGTGGAGCCAATTGCATATTGTTTGGTTCATCAATCTATGTTTATGAGGTTGGCCAATATTACCTAAATATCAGGCGCGTATTTTGAACTGCACCGAGAAACACTATCTGTAACACGTAAAGTCTTGTAATCGAACCATTGACCCCTTACAAAGATGAATACAAATACGAAGAATACAAGAAGGTTGTGCGGAAAATACCGCACATAGCTATAAAATGTCATTACTTTTTTTTTGCTTTTAGTTAGGATGTTTTGATCAGCACACCACGCCAAGGTTATTTTAATGCAACCGCATAGTTGCGTGCTTCTCCCTTCATCTGCTTTTCCTCCCCTTTCCTCACCGCTTGATTCCTTCCCCTCCAAGTAAAGAGCACGTGTAGCCGACACCTCCTGTATGGCAAGGCCGGTCTCGGTATGAACGCCCTCTCTGGTGTCTTAGCGTGCTTAGGTTTTTAACTACTGCCCGTCCGTGACCAGGTCACTCGTACCTCGGAACCGACCGAACGCCAATTTCAGAAGCGACGTACATATTTGAACAGCTGCCAGATTTTATTGCGTTTCCTTTAGGATTCGGCAGATTATTTGGTAGATAATTGTCGCGGACAGCAGACGGCTGTTCAAACTTGCGCACTGAGTGCCTTTGTGTGTCCTCTCGCCGCAAGTTTGCAGATTTGAGGAAGCCGTCACGAGCATCTTATCCCGCCGCCCTTCGACCTACTTGCATTCGTTTGTGCTGGCTTTCGTCCGATATTATTGCAGATTAACGTGCCACCTATCATCGCACTTAAGGGGAGCAGGTTTCTGTCTGCTCAATTCACATTTCTCCTCCAAAACACACGCCGAGCTTCCGCTCAAGAGCCTGCATATTAGCTTTGTGCCAATTCATACGTTCGACGAATCCTTTCGGTACAATTTTGACGGTCTAAGCCCTATTCATTCGCGGTATGCTAATTAATTTTCGTCGTTCCCACCCGAAGCATTGAGACCCTGCTGTGAATGCGACTACCCGAGGGAATTCATCGATAAAATGAAATCCGATAACAGTCGCCATGCCCACGTGCTGGGGGAAGACGTGATTGCAATTGGAGTATTGCTACAACCGTATCTTAGACTTGGATATACATTGCTGCACGAAACGCAATGTATTATCACAGGAAAAACGTTCAGCATGAGAGCGCGCATCAAAGACGTTCTACAAGTTTGTATTTCGTCCGAGGAAAAAAACAGCAGTCCCCGTTACCAAGCCTCAGTTCACGCAGTTGTGGCCTCTCTTAAACAACTGTCATCTTAAAAGGCTGGTGAGACGCTTAGAATTCTCTATATCGACGTAACAATAAGTGGAAATTTGCTCCTGGAAATGCATACTTAATAATTCTCAATAGAACGAAATGTGATCACAACCGACGTGACGATAAGTACCCTACAGTAAAGTCCTTCTCTAATGTCCGTATTCTATTTAACTGACAGCTGAGGCTTTCTCTTGTTAACTCAAAGCTTATTATCCACTAAGAAGTCATTCAAATATCACTAGTATACAAACTGTCAACCATATGATTAGCGTTCATTGGTGTGAATGAAAAGTAATGAGATAGCTTAAGTTTGGCACTCACCGTTATTGACCCAGGCTATGACACCAGAGCGCGTTTTGGTGTATATTTTTGTGTTTCTGAAAGCGCTTGAAATTGCATCTACGATGAAGTCACCACTACTATGTCTCTCTGCAGCAGGCAAAGAATACGTCGCTTACGATTGAGCTTCAGAGTTCTTTTGTCACGCATGTATATCTGGGTATTTAAAAAAACAAAGTCATGTTTTTCGTGTGCTCTCCTTAGAAGCTACCCGCTGCAGATATCCGAAACTCCAGCTAAAGTTCATGCTAGCGATCATGTTGGCACTCCGATGCTTCAAAGTATCGTGTTGCTTCAGGGAAACGTTAGAGGTACTTGAAAAGCATTCAATGAAAAGACGTCGCTCCTTGGAGTCGCGTATACACAGAGAATCGACTGTGAAAGATAAACGTCATCTACTCATTGAACATTCTCCGGGCGCCAGTGTTCCATTCACACGGGGATGGACAAATCGTTCGCCTATTGTCCCTGCTGCGTTTCCCTCCTCCTTTCCGCTATTAGTGCTTTGCTCCCTTATGTAGAACTTCCCTGCCAGTTGATTTTTAACACCCCCTGCACTGCAATGTCACGAAAGAAAATATAATATTTTAATGTTCATCTCCGTAGTACATCTTCCTATCAGCCATTATGATGTTTCATAGTCCGCCGGTACGACCATTACTAGATCAGCTCGGTTGGAGAACTCTCGTGAAAAGGCGAGTCTCTCTTTCTTCTCCCCTCACAGCTCTACGCCTATCGTTCAAAGCGCCATCCTATTAGCACGCTGCTGCTCATCTCCGTTATAGCAGTTCAGAACACAGCCGCAGCCTGTGAAAAGGGAGGCGCTTCGAACGTTAGACGTCAAACATAAGAGGGGTTCGTGCGTGGAGGCAGCGTCTATGAGTAGTCCTCCAAGTGAGTTGTTCTAGTAACATCGGCAGAAACTAATAAACATCTCTTGTACAGAAGGAAACAGATTTGGCCCAGACTTTGGTAGCAACAAGTCAGCAACCATTTTTGAGTGTGTGTGTGTATGTGTTTGTAGGGGGGGGGGGGTAGGCTTTCATGGGATGCGAGCCTCAGTTTGGCCACCCCTGCTTTATTGCATAGGGCTCTACCCTGCAGGTGCCGAAAGCGAGACGGATTTAGTAAAGGCGTTATTGGGGTTTAAGGACAGCAAGGGAAAACGGGCATTCTGAAAAAGGAGAGAACTAAGCACAAATTATACGACTCGTGGAATAAGTCGAGGCAAGGCTAAACATCTTGCTTATTCTCGCCTTGGAGAGCCGCAGTGGGTTCCTTTGTGATTCTCCAAGGCGTGTCAGGGTACTAGAGTATATTAGCTGCAGATGCTTAAAACACTCGCTAGGTGGCGCAAGCCGCCTCACGATTCAAATGGTTCAGCCGCACCTGTCTGTCTATCCATCCAGTGTAATTCGGTGTGAATCTCAAATGTGTAAAGCCAGCGGAGGAAGCTTTGGTTTGTTCAAATACGAGTAAACATGGCTACACGAGGCGAAAGACCTATAGCGTGGCACCACACTGGTTTGGGCATCCTGGTACAACGTAATTTATTTTATCTTAGCCGACCATATAACTTAGCTTCGTGATTTTTAAAATTGTAATTGTCCACCGCTCGTGGACATATGTTTCTGAAGCTCCAACATTAAATATAATGCAGGTCAATAGCTAAAAACAAAAGTAGCCGTTTTCCATGCAAAACTTTAAGTCAACCTATTTTGTGTTTTTTTGTAGATTTATATTTTGGTTTGAACACGAATAATCCGGCCTCTTTCTTTACTACCATTTTGTGTAGGAAAATAGCCGCAGCAGCGATTCGAGACCGGATTAAAAATACTGGTCCTCAGGATTTTGCACAGCGAGTTAACAATATAGGCGGTTAATACATTTCCTACCTAATTACGCTATAATAAGCTCACTTTTTGAAATACGAAAAACCTACGTGGTTAAGAAAGTATTTTATTTTTATTATTCAACAGGGTGTTCCAGCTAACGTGTGCTAAAATAATATATATTTTTCAAAAAAGCTGCTGCGCGCTACGTATGTCAAACCAACGCAGCTGTGCTCTCAATCCTATTAAGCGAGTCAGGTATATTTTTCCGATGTGCGAAACGGGCTAATTAGCACATATTAATTAGCGAACTTTTAAAGTATTTATTTGAGCGCAAACCTTTGAATAATAATGTTGCGGAGCGTGTTGAGAAACATCCCGTTGTGTCGTTTTCATCGCGATATCCTTCCTTTGTGTGTCTAATTATTTCGAGACTCCTCGGTGGCTCCGAGGCCAAGCGCCGGCCTGCGGATCGGGTGGCGGGTTCGAATCCCGGCCTAGGTGCCCGCAATCTGACGGAGGCTTATTGCTGAGAGGGCACCGTGTAACCGAGCTTTCGGTTGCACGTCAAAGGATCTTCAGGTGGTCGAAATTAATCCCCTGTCCTCCGCTGGCGCGTACCAGATGCCCGTCGTTGGTTTGGCACGTAAAACCTCCAAATTTTAATTTTCTGAATATTTCATAAATGTAAAAAAGCGAAAAGATTTAAAAAAAATCCCACGTGACTAAAGCCACTAACATTGCAGTTCTATGGCCAAGTAGTTACGTAAAATTGATTTTTTTCGTGTTTTTTCTTTAATCTCGCACAATTTTTGAAGCTCATACAAACGAAGCATTCAAAAGCCTACCTCGATGGAAACGACACAATGGTATGTTTGCCAACACAATCTACAACTTTAGTATTGGGGGTTTGCGCACAAATTAATTTTTAGAAAGTTAGCTAGTTAATTTGCGTTAATTAGCCAGTTTAGCAAATCACAAAATATTAGTTGTTCAGTAGGACTGTGAACAACACTGCGTTAGATTAAAAAAAAGCGTGGCATGCGTCAGCACTTTTTTTTATGTTTCGGCAGATGTTAGTTAGAACACCCTGTATATTTGCACCGCACGTTTGGAGGTCCTTTTACTCGATTGTTTCTTTATAGCCTCTTTTTTCACAAGTCGTCTGTTTCCTAGACTTTATTTGCTATTATTGTTAGGAAGGTACCTGGTTGCATTCATTGATCCCGATCTTAAACAAAACTCAGATCAATCACCGAACGACCAGAATGATTCCTGGCACAAATCACTTGCCCACCTGAGTAATGTTATTGGCGTATTTAACGTCCGACAATTTTTTAACCTACTCAGAACTGCTGCGATTTTTAATTCCCGAGGAGCTTTCATATTTCCTCAAGACAATTATCTCTGTTCCTACTATTTCGCCTCGTTCAAAAACAAAAAAAAAAAAGAAGAGAACTATATCCGAAACAGTGCAGTGTTATTGCGTATTCACTCTTCCCGAAAGGTTTGCATTTCTCATATTTCCGAAGCTGAAAGAAAGCACCGAACAGTAACCTTACACGTACGGCTGTCACTTACTCACGCATCTTCGAAACCTCATGCCAATGAGGCATAGTCGCCGCCCTTTGGGATGAAGTTTTTGAAGTGTATTTGCCGCATCGCTTGCGCCGCAGTAGAAACTGCAGAGCCTTCAAATGAAGTCATAGGTGTAGGTTAGCTGAAGGAAGCGTCATCTAGAAGAATTAGCACGTTTTGATGTATGGACACCAGTAAAAAAGTACTTCAAACTGTAATCGAAAGGCGCTGTGAGTGCCGAAGCTTTCGTAAATATTTTAGCCTTGTATGGTTACGTCTCTTTCTAATTGAAGCTCTATCTGCCACTGGGCGACCTTTGCCTGACTGGGCACAGAGCAGCGTAAGGAGGCTCGTGGTTTTTGCTGCGACGCAAGCAGCGCGGACATTCTTATAATGCTTTCTTTGTAGAGCGTAGTTCGTGGTACATACTGTTCCTTTTCACTTCCTCTGGCGATCGGTGCTGATGGTAGAGCACTGTACGACCTGGATTTCAGAGTCCAGCTACAGCCATAAATGCCCTACTGGTAGAAAGAATTGTCCTGTCTGGTTTCGGACAAACATAAGAAGTTACGAAAATTGGAGGTTCTTAGTTTTAGGTATCAGACGAAGTTTTGGTACGCTTCAGCGTCCTGGTACGCTTCAGGAAAAATCTGAGAGTTAATCTAGGCCACCTGGGGCTATTTAACTTACAGTCGAAGTCGAATTTCAACTGCGCCTGCTCTACAAGAAACCCCGTAAGGATTTCGATTTGAAACCTACAGCTTGGAATTTTTGGACCTGTACGTCGCTTCAGAGCCACAGAAACAGCGACGCAGAAGGCCTTGACGACGATGTCCGGTCTAAATCGACCGCGTTAGGGAACAATACTAATGAAAGTAACACAACTTGAATACTTTCGAAAGCATACAATTTATGCAGAATTTTTCGGCCATTTTCGTTTTTCGTAGTTTATTTCTAGTTTATACAATAATTGATACCCTGCGTGGCATCTTCGTAAATTGTTCTTCGATTAGCAGTTAAGAAAATGCGGAAACTACGAGCTGAGGCACATGCAAATCAATTATGTCTTCAACATTGACAGTTAGCTAACTACCAGAAAACTGCTAGCAGACAGTATCTTCTTGAGATGTTAGTTGTCATGCTGGCAGCCACAACGTTCAAGTTTGTCAAGGCAAGCATCTTCGATGCCTGAGCCCGTGTGCAAAGCAGATGAGAGAAACGCATGTACATTCTCCGTGACTCTGAACAAAGGCCGTGTATTGCTCTACTCAATGGCGCCCACTGTGTACTGCCGGCTGTCTCCTCATCTCTTTTTTTCGCTTTTGTTGTCTCTTTAACCTTGCTCCCCTGTGGCCATGTGCTACTGGGACTGGACCTGCAGGAGGTAAATTCCAGAAACATTTAGTGTAGCCTCCAACCCTTAGGCCGCATTGTTGATTGAATGCAATACATACGCTCACGTTCGAGCGTTAATATGGTCTCGTTGTGTATGATGACTGGCATGGAACACTGAGCAGAACAGGGTGCAGAGTAGCATGTGCTTTGAAAATGTCTACTTTCATAACTACGCTCGATGCGAACTGCACACAACCCGACCCAGTCAGCACGAACACGACATCGGCGCTTGTTTCGCCTTTTCCATTGTATCGAAGGGCGCCAACTTCTACTAAGTACCTTGTTGCCCGTAATGAGCACATTCCACTATGCAATTAGTTTGGATTGCAGTCGCGAGATAAAAATAAAATAGAAAAATTAAACGGAGATGGCCTGTTCGTGCTAACTGTGTTGCGTTCTGTTCGCGATTCAGCAAACCGATCAAAAGTGCATTAAAAGGTAGTGTTTTTCTTCTTTCTCGAACGCTACCTTGCCCAAGGTAATCCAACGTGTGAACTATTAGCACGCGTGACCCGCTTCCATAGAAGCGACCTGATAATTCGCTCTCTGTTCTACATTGTGCAATAAGATGATCCACGACAATCGGGGCTGTGGAACACAGCCTTGTTCCATTACTCGACTCACAATTGTGCCAGTCATGTGCGCGGTCCTGACCGAGTCGGCCTTTCTTCTTGCGGCCGGAGGTCGTTGGCCAATGACACGTGTGAAGTAACATGACAAGGAAAGAACTCGGGGAACCGCGGCGATACATTTATCCCTTGTCACTTTGCTTCCCTCCTTTTCCAAGGTTCAGCCTGTTGGCTCGGCGATTTTTCGTGGTCCGCTGTTTATGTGCACTGGTGGAACGCACAGACAAATAAAGATTTATTATAATTATATATATATATATATTATTATTTAATATATACTTGTTATCCGTAGGGTTGTTGCGAAATTTTGTTGAACCTGAGGCTCGACTTGTTCCCTCAACCTTCGACTTTTTGGCAAAGATTCGACTTTCTCGGTGTTTGTTTGATTATAAGAGAGTTGTCTTAACTCATGGCTAACAATTACCATTGCTTACACAATATAATAGCAAAAATATATGCTTCAAATAATTTAGTTTGTTGGTTCAAATGCCGCACCCCTCCTTCGCGAGGCGGCGCAAGCTCGTTTTTCATCTTCAGGGATGCACAGAACAGGTGGACTTGCGTTTACTTTTTGTCAATCTTTCAGTTGAAAAAAAAAAAAAAGAAATCGAACTTGGTCGAATTTGAACTCGGCAGGTTCGCGGCGTCCCTAATGACCTGTAAAGCCGCGCGCTCTCCCTACCAGCATTTCTCGAGCAACGATTTTGGGGAGTTGGTGGTCGATGTTCCATGCCAAAATGGAAAGAAATGAAGCTGGTGAAGAGGATCATTGGATTCGCTGTCGCACGCGTTTTTACCAGGCTCGTGTTGCTACGCAACTTATTTAATGGTACTGACGGACTGCTAGGACTCTCTCAATTAAAATCTAGACACGATACAATTGAATGGAGCTTTCAGAACCAGAGACAGTGTAGACGGAGGACGATGAAAATCTTCGGCTCAAAGCGTTAGTTTTCGAAACGTTTTCCTCGGGTCCAACCGTACGTTTGAACGCACGGTTCCAACGCGTGGCTGAACCTCGATTTTTCTGTCATTTTTTCCGAACTTGACATTATGCCTCCGCAAGAAATATACGCGTGCTACCGCTGAACAAAGTCGACAGATATAAATGTTAGGAAACTGAAGAAATAAACGGGATGGATGTCTTCTCATTTTAAAGATCTTTAGTGTTTATTGAAACTTAATACTATTTTGTTACGTGAAAGAGTAACCTTGTCGCCGTTTCCTTAGAGAGTGAAAAACACCTCAAGGTCCATGTTTCTTTTCATCTTTCTTCTCGAAATTAGCAAGGCGTTATGATATCAGCATAAGCTTTGAAGAAGACATATGGTAAAGAAAAAAATTCAGAAGCATAAATTGGATGCTTCTACGTGAGAGGTTATATAAAAAAACAACGTTACCTTCATCTTTTTTTTCTTTTTTTTTATGCTTGCTTAGGCTGGATGTGTAGTGTCTCGTTTTCAGCCAGGGACGCCATGGGCATTTGAGACAGCGTAGCCGCGGTCTGGAAAACAGCATCTGCTCGATTGTCTCTTCTGTAGTGTCCTGTCGTCAGTGCGAAGAAGAAGCAAACATGGACTGCACTGCGACGTTATCAAGTTTTAGAAGAGGCACTGCCCGCAACACGGCTGGCGTTGCGAAAAGGCGCTTCACCTCAGCGATCCCTGGTCTGATGCGAGAACTCCTCACAGACCACGGACAGCTCATCGTTTCATTGGGGAAACGTGTACAATATATATGCATATACCTACGCGGGTATGGGGTAGAGAGGGCTGCTTGAAACATGTTTCCGAAACAAAACGTTACTTCTCTGACGGAAGGAGTTTGGTTCTCACGCGTAGGCTACGTATCAACCATCACCAAGTGCTGTTTAATTTTCACCGAGGCGACCCGCCGAATTGCATCAAATTCAACGCCCACATTTCGCAGCAGTACTACGCGATGCCCTTATTAGGCACCACAGGATCTACTCAGGACGACCGATGCGACGTCGAGATTCGACACGAGTACCTCCGGAGGAACACCTCGGAAGAAAATGCGCCTCGTCTACGCACACCGTGAGACTGGTTTCGCTTCACGCTAATTGCTTACCTGGTCGAACCACTGAGCACGAGCGAAGTTCGAAAAATTCTGCTGCGTTTGCAGGAAGAGGTGAATTCGGATGGCGTCGCGACCATCGATTACACAGGGCCGACGTATGCCTTCCCAACCGAGTCATTGTACTCCTGGCTTATCTATGATGGGCTGCGACATTCCTGACGGGTCAATGCCCATCATGGCACATGCACCTTTGGAAGCCGACGTCTCAGCCAGTCGCCTCGCCGGGATTTCTCTAGCGGCAGTTGCAGTGTGATTTCTGGAGAATACTGTTTGCTGGTATCGTGGCACGTTTGATACCCATGATTGCCAATGCCAGCATTCTTGCCCTGTTCGAGAAAAGACCCGGGCCAAGTACTGAAGGAGTCCAGTTCACCAGGGTCGCCCAGTACTGACTGTCATACTAAATTTTGGCGTATTATTTGACGTGAGTGCAGGGGTTAGAACCATCCCTAAAAGATCGCACGACCATAAGTAGTAGTCATTCATCAAACCTCCATGAGCAGCCAAGAAAGCTATCGTCGCTACTTGTGCGATGAAAAATCAGTGACCGTGCATTTTGGATGCCGGCGTGCATTTAGATGTCCTAATTGTTGCCAATGTTTGAGGTGACGTCATTGGAACTGATGTATTAATTATCTCCGGTCTCCCAGTCGACAGGACATGCCATAAACGGTCGTATGGTATGTCAGTCATATCGGTGTATGTGTGTGCGTGGCATTACTTCCGATCCGACGCTGCTGATCTTTTTCTGTCTAAAATCAAAAGTCAACTACGACACCATCCTTTGCATATTCTCCTATTTGACGCAACATTTGGAGAGAATACAAGCAGCCGACAAGCTCTGATCATGTGGATTGTCTTCCTGTAGATAAGAATGGCGGAGATTCCTTTAGTTTGCTGGCCTTCAGGTCATATGAAACAGCGTTTCAGCGCCCAGAAGGGTCGACATATTCCTGACTTGGCTCGACTCACCTCCAGGAAGTAATAAAGGTGTTTTAGTGCCATCTTGCATGACGGAGTTCTGGAATTTGAGAATCCGTCAGAAAGCCTATGAATTCAGGCAGAGCCAGCCCGCGTCTATAGAAGCATTCACTGCATAAGTGTTGCTAACCCTACATCCAAAATATGTGTCCACAAGATCCTAATCTTACTAAACAGCAAATAACGCAAAACCAACAACAGCTTGCAGCCATCGACGACCTTCCAAATCACGCGGGAGCACTACGCTTTCGATTAATAAAACCATACCTGTTCGATACTTAGCGAACAAATTCGAAAGATGGCCCGTCATATCTTGGATATGTTTGTGAGCAATAAGGTTGGAGTGCTGATGACGATTGGGCAACACAATGTTCCATTTTTCCTCACTGGAAAGTCGAAGACATGGTATACTCTGTACTGAAACGATCATTTCAATTACCTACGTGGAAAAGCAGAAAAAAGTTTCTATTCTCTGTTATTATATAATCATGTGGAGAAGCTAGCGGCATAAAGCAATTCTCTCCAACTACAATTTAAAAAAATGACTAATTAATTTAGTTTAAATAATTTTCAGACCGTCAATCTTTCCACAACCATTATATATTTTCTTTCTCTCTCTCGTTTTAAGTTTTTTTTTAAGTTTTAAAATACGATCGCTGCAGCTAGCAGCTTACTTTTTACCGGACTCATCTGCGGTCTCCTTAGTGACACACAATATTTCCAAAGGGCTGCAAAAGTTGACCCAACGGAAGGCGAACAAATATGGCGAGGGCCTTCAGGAATGTCTTGAGGGTCGTTGCGTTGGCGCGTAGTCCCGTGCAGTACAAAAACGTGCCAAAGAAGCCCAGCAATATCAAAAACCTGGCAGGACCGACCAAACGTACTTACAATGACATCATTATCCTTATTCTTCGGAACGTTTGAGGCAGCAACTTTCCAGACATCTAAAGCACAAATAAATGAGGGTCAACAGTCCCATCCTCCGACTACGAAAAGAACTGCTTGCTTGTCAGAATCATCTCGTCTGTATTTATGCTGGGTGTTTCACCCAACATGGGCCAAATTTGTTCTGCTAAAACTCCGAGTCGCAGAGAAAAACGACTGGTGCCGTAGTAGTCTGCCGACAGGCCAATTTAGTGAGGTATGTGGCGCTTCGGAAAATCAAGACCTTAATTACCAGCTACGTGGTGGCCCGGGCCAGCTGGTTCATCCTTACTTGGAAAGGCGCCAAAGAAAACACAAGGTCGAGGAGAGCCCAAAACAAGACAAGGCCTTAATTAGTTTTGCATAATTAACTTTATAGTTAGTAAAAATAATCCTATGGCTGCAATTCAATGCGGAGAGCAAGTCGTCTGCTTCTTGCGCAGGAGTTGTGGTGACGTCAGAACGACGCCGAGCTCTGATTGGCTTTGATTGAAAGGATGAGTGGGTAGACCTCAATGCTAGATGCCTTGATGTCTACCCACTATTTTTCGCAATCAGCCAATAAGAGCTCGGCGTTTTGGCATCAATGCAACCCCCGTGCAAGAAGCAGACGAATTTGCGGTCCGCATGAGATCCACATTGCAACCTATGGCTGCAATGTAAATCTTTGAAAGACTTGGAGCGCGTGGGGAGCGTGGTGATGCGCAAAAGTTACCGATTTTTCTACAGTTGCAAAGCTGGCAGAGTGAAAATGCAGATGATAAGGAACTGATACTCCGCGAGGCCTTGTCGGGGTTTGCTGCGTTTTCGGAGCCCAGTAAAGCAAGATTTTTCTATAATCTACCGATTTAGTGGTTTCGGATGGTGCCCATCAAGTTTCTCATTAAAATCATCTATTTATTTTAAATAACTAAAAAAGAGAATTAGGCAAATCTGATTCCTAAGACGCTACGTACCTAAATAAATAGGTCCATTGACAGCGGCCCATGCAATGTCCATCGTATCTGCGCGATGCGTAGTTTGTACGTGAAAGTTTTGGCTGACGTTCAGTTAAATGCGTCGTGCGTGTAAATTCAAATAGACGAGTTCTGAAAGTTGGGAGCGGAGCATTGTTAGCGGTATAGTTAACCTGGTTGCCGTCAATTGCGAAAAAAGACTTCTAGGGTAGTGATGACAAAGTTCTAGGTTATCACAGAAAACAGAAATTGATTTAATTGATCGTCACTACTTCCTTCCACCCGAAGTCCGAGCGCGGTCAAAGCCGAGAAGTCAAATGAACAGGCGCATACACACAGCGTCACGGTGCACTCGGACGAGCACGCTCTGAAAGACACGGCGAACGCCGTGACATTGCGCTTTCAGCAAACGAAGTATACCAGTATGAGCCCCGACACATACAGACCGAAGCTCTAGCGATTAATTATATAGACATTTTGCATCGCTTATCACCCGGGCGATAAATGCTGAGTCACTGAGCTGTGGACCTATGCGCAGCGTCTGATCTACCGCACAACGGAGCAACAGCGCCTGCTGAAGGCGTTCCACAGCACAGCAGACAAAGCCGCGCAGAAAGCGATTTTTGCAAAGGTCTACAAAGAGCTTTGCAAAAATCGCCTGCTGTGCGCTGCCGTCTCTGTCTGCTGGGCTGTGAAACGCCTTCTCAGCAGGCGCTGTTGCTCTGTTATGCGGTATATCAGACGCTGCGCATGGGTCCACAGCTCAGTGACTCAGCATTTTTCGCCCGGGTGATAAGCGATGGGTAAATGTGAAACGGAGTATATTTCCACGTGAATCCATGCGAGGAAGCCACATTAAAGTCTGCATCAGAAACACTGTTCGTGCATCGCGGACCAGTGTCAAATGAAAGGTAGACGCTGATGATATTCTGATAAACTGACCGGATATGATTATACGTGTGAGCAAATGTCCACCCGAAACGACGTGCTTGAAAACGTTTTAAAGTTTGCGGACGCAAGCATTATGAGCCTGAAAGCTCTCAGTTTGTCACTAGTGAAGCAACGTTGTCAGAAAGACGAACTTCGGCGATAAGCTTAGGGCATGTTGCATTGGACCGGTTTAATTTTTCGGAGATGAAACCGTGCATTCTTCGAGGGTACAACCCGATATAGATGAAGACGAAATCAAGCGTGCCTGTGATGGTACCTTAGTCTAAAAATGATCAGGATTGAATTCTCACGTGTGCGGTTAGGTTTAAAGCAATGGCTTCTTCGTGGAATGTCTTGGCAGCTGACGTTCCCACAGTGCGCGTCTAATGAATATGATTGTGTATGGGACTCAGTTGCAACGTGTCTTTATTGCTCCAGCAACTAACTTTCCAATTCAAGGTCTTGTGTTGCCGCAGAGCGATCTCGTGAGGTTAAATATTCGTTTAGACGTTGCTTTTTTTTTTTGTGCTGTAAGCTATTTCGGGCACGCGTTTTATTATGGGTCTACATTGTTTTGTTAGCTAAAAACGGTGGACACCAACGTAGTTTCTTCTTTTTTATTGTTTAATGTCAATTAAACTTCTAAGACATCATAGACATTACGTTACCTTACGTACCTTATTGCGATTCACTTACTTTCGTTCTTACGCTTTTTGGTGTTTACATTGCAGCAACTGGAGATGGTTGACAATAAGGAGCGCCTTATCTCAGACTACACTGAGAAGCTGAAGAAAAGGATAAATCCACGGAACTTAAAGCGATACGTGGAGTCCTACATGAAGTAAGTGTGTGTCCTCCGACACTCGCCCCGAAGCACTCTTGAAATAGAATAATGAAGCGCTGACATTGCTTTCACCTCTTGCAGCCGAAAGGATATAAGTGGACTGATTGAGACCAACCTCAAGTAAGTGCACGCTTCCTAATAGTAGTTACGTCGATCGGTTTCTTTTGTCTCGTGCGCGTGCAAAGCGGCCTTTGTTTCCAAGGGCAGCCAAGCTCGCCTCTGGCACAACCCAGTGTTGTGAGCCGAGCGAGGAGCCCAACGCCAGCGCCTCTGATATGGGGCCCAGTGCGATCGGAGAGTGTTGTCACGTGCAGCTATTCTAAAGTGCTGTAGAATAGCGTTTACGTAAAACTCGCTTTACCCTGGCACTACTCCTCCCGGGAAGTCTATATTTCAATTAGCTTTCGTCATCTTACGTATCGCCTGCACAAAAAAAAAAAAAAAAAGTCGTGCTTTTTTTTGAGGTTAGGGATTTAAGCGAACTCCAATCGGCTCAAGTGCATAAATGCCTCCATTTAATTTTAAAAAGAAAGCTGGGTTTTTAAAGCATGTTTAAAGCAACCCGGGTCGAGTTTGCAATGCGCCATAAAAATACGGGCGATCACCCTGCAGACCCCACTTAGCTGCGTCCATGTATCTCAGGCCATGAACACTTCTCACTTAGGCATCGCGAGGGAGGCTGTTCGTCCAAATGCGAGCACTTTTATCGTTGCCGCGTCGGGCAGGAGCGTTAATATAAAATGATTTTGAAAGCGGGTTCTGCAAAATCACGCATACTTCCGGGATTGCTTCGCGAGTACAGGAGATCTCTAGCATGGCAATTCAGTGAGGCGCTCGTCATTTCCGTGTCTGAAATACGATGATTTAATCGTGGGTGGATCGACCAACGGGTGATCTCTCGAATATTGCCCGACGATCCCACTACTACCGCGGCTCTGTGCCCCTTCCGGTTGAAATTAGTCCCTCTTCGATTCATCCTCGTGACGAGATGGACGCTTTCGACTGTCGCCCGATCCCAACGACGAACGGAATCAACGCAGGCTTCCCAGGCCGTGACCTCGGAGAGCTATCGTCGCGCGCGCGTCGGAGTCAACAAGGAAGCCGACGGCGCCTTATTGTCTCGTTCTCTTTCCCCCCGGCCTTGGACATATCGGGCACGAGGAGGCTTCTCAAAACCGCAAACGGAGCATCGCGCGCGGAGGAAAAACAAAAATCAAGAATCGCGGCCTGTTAGGCTCATTGAGTCGCATCAAACGCGTAGCTCCTCTTGGTAAAAAGCTTCCAGTGTGTACGTTCATAAAATAGTTTCAACCTTGGTACGTTAATACGTCACCGGGAGATTTATTATACGTTACTGAAAAAATTAACTGGGGGACGGACTCGACGACGTACGTCGTGGCCGTACCTGCGATTTATACTTTCAGATAAGGTGTTTCAACTTGAGGCAGTGAGCGGTTTGCGAGGTTTTGATGGCGCAAGAGCTGCACTGTGGCCATACTGCGCCAAACTAACTAAAATGAGAAAGTAGCGGGTATTAAAAGGGCTCTAAAAAGAAAACAAATTATTTTTTCCCCAGATGAACACATTTTTTTTCAGCGTCTTATTTACGCCGTGAGACATATTTTGTGAAACCGAAACCACTATGACGAGTTCGACGATTCTAAGTAGAAATTCGTTTCAGTTTCGCTCCTAACTGAAGATGTGTCTCACGCAGACTTGAAAAGTAATCCGTAACTTTTTTTAAGCAATTTAGAAATGGCCACGCTCCTTTTTTGTGGCAGTAACTTGAATGTAATTTCGTTACAAAATATTGGTAACGGATGACTTTAATTACTCGTTACTGTAAAAAAATATGAACATAATATAGAAACTGGAGCAATATGAGCAGGTAAGTCAGCAGCGTAAAGATAGCAAGTTCGACAAAATAGAAAACATCATGAAGAGGAGAATAACCGAAAAAAAAACACGACTTCTTGCATGACCGGTCACTAGAGCCACCAGAAAAACGTGCAAGACGTATACAACTACGCGAAAAACAAAGATCAACGAGACAACGCCGAGTAGGCGTTGTCTTCTTGTTCTCTTAGCGGAGGTAGACGCTGCTACTGAGCATGCGCACCGCTAGCTTTGCATGTAGAATTCCAGGGATCATTTTCGGTCGCCGCTAGCTAGCGGGATGGCGGGTGCGGTTGCAACTTTCGCTGCCTTATCATCTTACAGGTGAAGGGAGTGCACCTACATTCTTCCTCTTAAAGGTGCCCTGAGGACGTTTCTGAGATCGCCTAAATATGCCGATAACTCACTCTGCTGTTGTCTGAGCCTCTTAGAAATCCCTAAATCATGACGATACGCTGCCAATTTCCCTATTAAAAGAGCAATCAAAGATCGCAACACACCGTGGTCATCTCCGGCGATGGGAGGAGCATATACGCTCAGTTAAGAAATCAGATCCCAACGGCTAGCTTTCCCTTTCGACGTAGATTAAGGGTGCGTTAATGGGTAGTTAAATATTGAGGAAAAAAAACACGCTTGTATATTTCTTTTCAGTTTATTTCTGCCTTTGAATAAAACCTACTGATCCACCAAAATTATTTTAGTGTCATGTTTTTTTTGTTGTTTTTTTTTTTGGGGGGGGGGGGACTGGCTTGCAAGTTGGGGGAGAAATTCAAGCTGTGCCTGGTTCTCTTAGCTGCTCACTGTTCATACATGCAGAAGTTGCTTAACGTTTCTTTTCTTAAATTATTGGTATTCCACTGATCTGTAGCCATAACTCCCAAATGAAAACACGTGCTTTCTTGTTTTGCCGTAGCAAGAAAAACAACAACGAATTGCATTGCATGCTTTGATATAATTGTACCACAACGGTGTGGATAATAAGAACCAAGGTAGTTTAAATCTTGATTAAATCATTATTGTAATCGCACCAATTTGGCTATTATGATTTAAGACCCACCGATTTGGTTATAATACATTAAATCAGACAGGTTTCCGCAAAACCAATACTGAAAACGATTTTTTATTTACCGTTTGCTTATCAGTGTGCTTCCCATAGGTATTTTGTATTTGAAGTAAAGAATGATTAAGCAGAAAATATATCAGAAAGCCATTAAAAGAAACACGTCAAGTGATAAAACAAGTCACTAATTTCTAGCTGAAGAGATTTAATTCACGTAAGTTAAATTAAAATTAGAAATTATGATTTATTTAATTAAAAAATATCCTGATTTTATTGTCCTGATCAGAAATAACCTTTACTTCAACCTAGAAATGAATGCTCCTAAGAATAGACCAAATAAATGTGTGTGTGTGTGTTTGGGGGGGGGGGGGGTTCCGACAATTTCCTGTTCCAAGGACTCAAGAAAAGGCTCAATTCTACACGAAGATGATAATGAGCCAGGATGCTGGGCCTCGCACACGTCGTGACAAAAAAAAAAAAAAGTTCGAAAACATGTAAACGTGTACACTCAGGGATGCATCCGACTTTGTGCATTATAAAACCGAACGAAGTAAGAAAAGCACGTTACGTCAGGCGAACACCATGACTACACACACACACAAACGCACGCAGTAAAGAGATTCACATGGAAGCATTTAGGGAAATAATAGAAATAGTTGCGCAGCACAGAAGGGCATGGCACAATTACAAAGGTACAATTGGCTGAAGGTACTGAAAGTAACAGATACTTCTGATGACAAAACTGGGCGAAAAAGCAATGCGGATCGACTGATCGAGCTTTAGTTGTTTTCCACTTCATGCTTCTGTACTCTGGCACGATTGAGTGACTTAACAAAGAAATGCAGCCTAGCGGGAACATAAAATGCCATCACGTCGACAATTAGTGCTTTGGAGTGATCAGCAAATGCAATCTTTTGGACAAACGGGAAGCGGCGTCCGCCAAGAGAACCCGATGGCTGCTAACGCGATAGGAAGCAACCGATGCAGCCGTTCCATCCTCCAGTTGTTAAGCTCAGCGCCACAGGCGGCCGTCCGCTTTTTCGGCGCAACGCCTCCCATTGACGTTGGCCTCGCTTTTGCCACTGCTCCCCCTTCTAGAACAACTGTAGACCGGTGGAACCACGGAGTGATATCTCGGATGCGCGCGGCTCGTTGCCCATAGAGCCGGGACTCCGATTCAATCCAGCGAGCCCGCGCTCGAGAGCTGACGACCGGACACATCACTCCCGCAGACGACCAATCAAACAAACAATAAAGAAAAACATAGTGCGCTGTTTTACTTTTTTAATAGGGAAATCGGCCGCGCATCGTTAGGATTTATAGATTTGGAAAACTGTTCACGGGTACTAATGGTATTCCATTATTAAGTGCAAAATGATCAAAGATACTCAGGGGACCTCGTTCAACAAAATTGCACGTACACTACACCGAGAATATTTTATTTGATGTGAGAATTACTACCAGGTGTAATTGATAGATGCCGGAACAACCTTGATCTTGATTATATTGTTCTAGAAATATTGTCGCATACTCCCCGTGTGAGAGTTATAATCTTTAACGTGCCTTGTTAGGAATATCTTAATATGCTGACTTGAGCGTATTACTTTTTATACCTATCTTTCCAGCTCTTAAAACCATCGTATTTTGGTATTTCAGATATCGACAGCATCCGCTCTTGTAACTAACACCTTTATCGTCGGAGTTATCGGCAAAAATCATACAATCGTTTGTTCGTTTTTCATATAAAAAAAAGCTTGAGTTAAGAGGGAAAGAAAGAAAAAATAACGGAAATATTGCTGCTGCTGCCGAGGGTAGCAAATCTATCACAATTGTAAAAAAAAAATCATTTTTTAATTGCTAAAAAGTATTTTTTTATTAATAAAAGTTCATAGATAGATAGTATGCCCACAAGAATCTTTTGGCTTACCCCCGTGGACTTCACCAGTGCAGACCACGGGGGTAAATGGTGACCTAAATTTATTCGAAATCGCATATCTTGCGGTTCATTTCAGTAACGTCTTTGATACGCGGTAGAAACTTGGCAGAAAAGCAGGCGTACTGGAATGCAACCAGAATCGCGAGGGCTGTTAAAATCTTTTTTCGGGGAATATTTCGGAGATATCAAGGGATGTCTCGGAAATCTGGTGATTAACATGTAAAAGTGGTAATTACCTTAACGTGCCGTACTTTCTAACTTCAAAATATCTTCATTCCTCCTCGCTCGAATGGTACGCCCTTTCATCAGAACTATTTCTAGAGCGATGTGCGGGTTCTCGCTGATCCGTAGGGGCAAGGAGGATATGTTATAGGTTGGCCAAACGCAGTTGGGCGTTTGCCAAGTTTTCGTATAAGGAATCCAAATGTCGTCTTTTGCAGGAGCATGGACGTACTGCTGGTGACTGGCAGCAAGGCGGCCCATGCGCAGGCGGTGCAGAATATGTATGCCCGCATGGACAAACAGAAGACCTCTATTCTCAAAGTGGATGCTGTAGGTGACGTCCTTCAGGAAGCGGTAGGTTAAATTCGTTCACTGCGACTCGCTCGCTTCCTTACTTTCAACATTTTAGAGATCTTCAGGCACATTTTCCTTGTGGAAGCATTCAAAATGCATGTAGAGCAGTAGACACGCAGTTGAGTTTGCTATGAGCACGGTGTACGACGGATGCGGGCAAAGGCGAACGTTGCCTCGACCCAAACCGCTTGGCCCACAAATCAGCGACGGAGACGCGAAGACCACGTCTCTATATATCGCCGATTTGCGAACCAACATTCTTTCTCTCCATTCGTACATATAGGTTCGGGGAAACGAGGTGAAAACTCTGACTGTCCACAGCGCTGACCTTGTGCGCCGTACCACTCACCATCTTCCTTGCAGCATCGTGCACCCCTGGATTCGTAACACTTTACTCCCCAGGCTGATCGCATGGCCTCATTCCGTTCGATCAACCTGGATTCCACTTTTCGCAGGTGAATTTCAAAGGTGAACGAGAAGTCAAGGCGATGTATACACACACACAAGACGCAGAGTGTGTGACAATAGGAACGGGATCTTAAATGGAGCGTGGAGGTTTTCTTATTCACTGAGAGTTACTCGTCGAGAAGCTCGCTGGCATAGAGCACTGCACGGGTCGGAATTTCTAGGCCCGACCCGGCCCGGTAGAGGCACGGCCCGGGCCCGGCCCGAGCCCGATAGAATATTTAATTTCTAGGCCCGGCCCGGCCCGGTAGAGGCACGGCCCGGGCCCGGCCCGAGCCCGATAGAATATTTAATTTCTAGGCCCGACCCGGCCCGGTACAGGCACGGCCCGGCCCGAGCCCGATAGAATATTTAATTTCTAGGCCCGGCCCGGCCCGGTAGAGGCACGGCCCGGGCCCGGCCCGAGCCCGATAGAATATTTAATTTCTAGGCCCGGCCCGGCCCGGTAGAGGCACGGCCCGGGCCCGGCCCGAGCCCGATAGAATATTTAATTTCTAGGCCCGGCCCGGCCCGGTAGAGGCACGGCCCGGGCCCGGCCCGAGCCCGCTAGGATATTTAATTTCTAGGCCCGGCCCGGCCCGGTAGAGGCACGGCCCGGGCCCGGCCCGAGCCCGCTAGGATATTTAATTTCTAGGCCCGGCCCGGCCCGGTAGAGGCACGGCCCGGGCCCGGCCCGAGCCCGCTAGGATATTTAATTTCTAGGCCCGGCCCGGCCCGGTAGAGGCACGGCCCGGGCCCGGCCCGAGCCCGATAGAATATTTAATTTCTAGGCCCGGCCCGGCCCGGTAGAGGCACGGCCCGGGCCCGGCCCGAGCCCGATAGAATATTTAATTTCTAGGCCCGGCCCGGCCCGGTAGAGGCACGGCCCGGGCCCGGCCCGAGCCCGATAGAATATTTAATTTCTAGGCCCGGCCCGGCCCGGCCGGTAGAGGCACGGCCCGGGCCCGGCCCGAGCCCGATAGAATATTTAATTTCTAGGCCCGGCCCGGCCCGGTAGAGGCACGGCCGGCCGGCCCGAGCCCGATAGAATATTTAATTTCTAGGCCCGGCCCGGCCCGGTAGAGGCACGGCCCGGGCCCGGCCCGAGCCCGATAGAATATTTAATTTCTAGGCCCGGCCCGACCCGGCCCGGTAGAGGCACGGCGGGCCCGGCCCGAGCCCGATAGAATATTTAATTTCTAGGCCCGGCCACCCGGCCCGGTAGAGGCACGGCCCGGGCCCGGCCCGAGCCCGATAGAATATTTAATTTCTAGGCCCGGCCCGGCCCGGTAGAGGCACGGCCGGGCCCGGCCCGAGCCCGATAGAATATTTAATTTCTAGGCCCGGCCCGACCCGGCCCGGTAGAGGCACGGCCCGGGCCCGGCCCGAGCCCGATAGAATATTTAATTTCTAGGCCCGGCCCGACCCGGCCCGGTAGAGGCACGGCCCGGGCCCGGCCCGAGCCCGATAGAATATTTAATTTCTAGGCCCGGCCCGGCCCGGTAGAGGCACGGCCCGGGCCCGGCCCGAGCCCGATAGAATATTTAATTTCTAGGCCCGGCCCGGCCCGGTAGAGGCACGGCCGGGCCCGGCCCGAGCCCGATAGAATATTTAATTTCTAGGCCCGGCCCGACCCGGCCCGGTAGAGGCACGGCCCGGGCCCGGCCCGAGCCCGATAGAATATTTAATTTCTAGGCCCGGCCCGGCCCGGTAGAGGCACGGCCCGGGCCCGGCCCGAGCCCGATAGAATATTTAATTTCTAGGCCCGGCCCGGCCCGGTAGAGGCACGGCCCGGGCCCGGCCCGAGCCCGATAGAATATTTAATTTCTAGGCCCGGCCCGGCCCGGTAGAGGCACGGCCCGGGCCCGGCCCGAGCCCGATAGAATATTTAATTTCTAGGCCCGCCGACCCGGCCCGGTAGAGGCACGGCCCGGGCCCGGCCCGAGCCCGATAGAATATTTAATTTCTAGGCCCGGCCGACCCGGCCCGGTAGAGGCACGGCCCGGGCCCGGCCCGAGCCCGATAGAATATTTAATTTCTAGGCCCGGCCCGGCCCGGTAGAGGCACGGCCCGGGCCCGGCCCGAGCCCGATAGAATATTTAATTTCTGAGGCCCGGCCCGGCCCGGTAGAGGCACGGCCCGGGCCCGGCCCGAGCCCGATAGAATATTTAATTTCTAGGCCCGGCCCGGCCCGGTAGAGGCACGGCCCGGGCCCGGCCCGAGCCCGATAGAATATTTAATTTCTAGGCCCGGCCCGGCCCGGTAGAGGCACGGCCCGGGCCCGGCCCGAGCCCGATAGAATATTTAATTTCTAGGCCCGGCCCGGCCCGGTAGAGGCACGGCCCGGGCCCGGCCCGAGCCCGATAGAATATTTAATTTCTAGGCCCGGCCCGGCCCGGTAGAGGCACGGCCCGGGCCCGGCCCGAGCCCGATAGAATATTTAATTTCTGAGGCCCGGCCCGGCCCGGTAGAGGCACGGCCCGGGCCCGGCCCGAGCCCGATAGAATATTTAATTTCTAGGCCCGGCCCGGCCCGGTAGAGGCACGGCCCGGGCCCGGCCCGAGCCCGATAGAATATTTAATTTCTAGGCCCGGCCCGGCCCGGTAGAGGCACGGCCCGGGCCCGGCCCGAGCCCGATAGAATATTTAATTTCTAGGCCCGGCCCGGCCCGGCTAGAGGCACGGCCCGGGCCCGGCCCGAGCCCGATAGAATATTTAATTTCTAGGCCCCGGACCCGGCCCGGTAGAGGCACGGCCCGGGCCCGGCCCGAGCCCGATAGAATATTTAATTTCTAGGCCCGGCCCGGCCCGGTAGAGGCACGGCCCGGGCCCGGCCCGAGCCCGATAGAATATTTAATTTCTAGGCCCGGCCCGGCCCGGTAGAGGCACGGCCCGGGCCCGGCCCGAGCCCGATAGAATATTTAATTTCTAGGCCCGGCCCGGCCCGGTAGAGGCACGGCCCGGGCCCGGCCCGAGCCCGATAGAATATTTAATTTCTAGGCCCGGCCCGGCCCGGTAGAGGCACGGCCCGGGCCCGGCCCGAGCCCGATAGAATATTTAATTTCTAGGCCCGACCCGGCCCGGTAGAGGCACGGCCCGGGCCCGGGCCCGAGCCCGATAGAATATTTAATTTCTAGGCCCGGCCCGGCCCGGTAGAGGCACGGCCCGGGCCCGGCCCGAGCCCGATAGAATATTTAATTTCTAGGCCCGGCCCGGCCCGGTAGAGGCACGGCCCGGGCCCGGCGGGCCCGGCCCGAGCCCGCTAGGATATTTAATTTCTAGGCCCGACCCGGCCCGGTAGAGGCACGGCCCGGGCCCGGCCCGAGCCCGATAGAATATTTAATTTCTAGGCCCGGCCCGGCCCGGTAGAGACACGTGCCCGGGCCCGGCTTGGGCGTGGCAGAATTTTTAGACAGAAGCTTGAGCCCGGCCCGAGCCCGACAGATTATATACATGATCCCGAAAAATTTTGCAGGCTTTAACCTAAAAACTGTCTAAGCATAAAGCGAGCATATTTGATATAAATTTCTTTTAAACTTGGAAAGAGTTTTTTGACACGATAAATATTCCGATTTAGACGAAGTATTTTCGAGAATATGGGGGAAATATGCGCTTCATAAGTGATTTTGAAAGAAAAAAAAAGTGGGCAATATTTTATTTATGTATTTCGTTGAAGAGATATTGGGCTTTTCGTTGTTCAATTTATTTCACAGAGAACATTCCTCTCTACATGTTTTTGTGAAGAAACAGTCAGAATCACGCTAGTGCATCTTCAAAAGGCTGTATAAGCATAAAATTATCTAGGGTAGTTAGCTTATCTTTGGTGGCATTGTAAGGCCCCCTGCATAAAGTGCAAAGTCAAGCTCACGTTTTTTCTTTTCCTTTTTTTAGTTCGAAAGGCAGAGGAAAAAGACACTCATGTTGTACCCTTCGACTGGAGTGCCCTCGTTTTCTTGACCGCACTTTCCCACTATGCTGGTTCAATCCAGACGTTTCCTTTTACCCACGTAAAAGCATTCCAAATGCAAAATTTTTTTTTGAACGGCGCTGTAGTGTTTTTATTGAACCTAAAAGATTAATGAGCACGCTTTTTGTTATCAACAATTTAGAATTTGCGGCACATGACTGCCCAGCCATGGCCCGAAAAATATTTTGTTCAAGCCCGAGCGCGGCCCGGGACCGAGAAAAAAAAATGCTTGCTACCCGGCCCGAGCTCGGCTCGCTGGCCGGGCCGGGCTCGGGCCTTCGGGCTGGCCCGGGCCCGTGCAGTGCTCTACGCTGTCACCCGCTGTCGAATGGCCCCGGCGCCGTTGCGCTGTTTTCCATTCGTCGTGAGATAATTTCTATTGCCGCTCTCATAAGCAGCGCATGTTTTCACAAACCTATATATAATTACTAGTATAAGAATTGCGTATCTTACGATCAAAATGTGCGACCAAACAGCACGCATGACAAAAGTGAAGCATTGCTAGTGCATTCATGGTATGCCGTGCCAACTTCGGGATATTAACGTCAAACACTGCTAAAAGATCCACTGTCCTCGGGACATTGCGAAGATGGGAAGGTATGCGCGACCAGCCCATTGCAGCCTCTGGGTGAGGGGTCTGGTTGGAGCGTTGGTCACAGGAAGAAAACAGCTTGAAAGTAGTATTTTCAAATGCGTGCAGTTTGGATTTTTACATTAAAGTTTCCACTTATGTGAGAGGAGATATTCTGCATGCGGCAGTCCTAGCCCCAACGAATGAAAGGTATGGAGAGCTTCAGATGTTTTGAGCCGCAATCATTATCCAGTTTTCCCCTCCGTTTCTTAACAAATTAACCGAGTACTCTCAAGTCTTATTTTAGTCGTAACGTTTCAAAGCGAAAGAATGAAAACACAGAAGGGGCGGTTTTTTTATTATTCTCTCCCTTTGAACTTCACTTCTAAAACACGCTCTTATTCCTATCCGTACGCCAGAATACTCGGGCAACGATAAATTGGACTTGAACCGTTGTGTTTTTGGTAACAACCGAAGTATCCCCAAAAATGAAAACCTGAACTTTCACTACTCACCAAGCACAATCTGTGCACTTATTCGTGCCATTGGAAGACGAGCGTACATTTCCGAGACAAACTAGCGATTCGAGTTTGATCCCCTGCCGATCGGTTGATCTGCACCACTTGACAGATCAACGGATCAGCCACTCTGCCGTCACTTGTGGGTAGCTCCCCTGGCGTCAGAAAACTGTAATTGTTTGTAGGCAAAGCGTGCAAGGCTATAACTAGTTGAATATGATAGTATAGCAAATGCACTCTAAAAAATGCCGTGCGTCTACTTTCCCGCACAACAATCGGAGGGCCAATCACCGCAACTTACGGAGGTAGCTCAGCTAATAGACCGATCTCACCAGCCAGTTTGATTACGCCACCGCTGCCGCAATGCATCGAGGGAACTTTAGTCTTTCTGCACGTGCGACAACCCCACTGGAGCTCTGCGCGTGTGGAGCACGAGACGGCACGAGCCCTCGCATGCACGGCCGTCTGACTCCTGTGAACTAAAGTTATGGCGGTGTCACGCATGCGCCGAACGCTTAGGGAGATCGGTCTATTACGATGCCGAAACATATGTTTAGACCAAGAAACGCAGTCTGAATTGTGACATTAAGCAATGCAAAACGTCACGCTTGCATTGCCTAATGTCAGAACTCAGACTGCGTTTTTTCGTCTCAACATATGTTTCGGCATCGTCATTCGCTGAGCTGCCTCCGTAAGTTGCGCTGATGGGCCCTCCGAGTGTTGTGCGGGAAAGTAGACGCACGGGCTTTTATTTAGAGTGTATATCTACATGCTGCGCTTGAATGGCATTCCGTAAAGTGGGGAGTATCGTGTTACACAGTATTGTTCTTAAGCATTGTATCGCCGTGCAGGTCATCTGTGGCCAGTTAATTTTAATGTTCATTGTTAGCTGTATCGGACGCTGACACGTTTCGATTCTTCCGGAATTTCTTAATTATCTAGAGCATTAATTTTCGCGTTTCTTAGTTTTTTGTTTTTTCTTGCATCATCGGCGAAAGAATTTTTTCTACTTCTTGTTGGCTCCGTCAACTGGATATTTGTGTCCTAAGCGCTAACGTATTTTCCACGGAAGTACGCTGTGCGTCTCTTGAGAAATAAAAATATGCCCGTGAAAAAAGCCTGGTGTAGAGGTAGCGCACTTGCTTTCTTGTAGTGAAATTTCATCTATGTTACGCTTATTTCGCTCTCGTTTGTCTTTCCTTACAGCCTGAAAAGCTCGCCCAAAGCTTGTTGTTGTGTGTCAAAGGATTGGGATTCCGTAAGTGGACCCTTTTTATTTTATTTTTTGGTTTTTTCACCTTGTGCCAATTAACGTTCATATACATATTGAAAGGCACCCGAGTCTAGAGTGATTTAGGATACAATACAAACACTTTCCTTTGTTTGCGTTCTCCCCTGAGTAACCCCAGTCTCGGGTACTGTCACCCGCTCCCTTGCATCCTTATAATTTGTCGACATATTCGTAGTTTGCGCTATTTGCAAAACCTTCCTGCCTTCGAAGCCAAGATCATATCTATTATTATTATTATTATTATTATTATTGGACATCATATCACATGTGAGCTAATATTATATGAGACCGTATCATATAGCATGTTTCACGAGGCCCATGCTAAAAGATTCGTGTGGAAACTGCAGATGTTAAAAAAGCAAGTTATTATTGCTTTTGGCCGAAAGGTATATTTAAAGAGATACATATCACTTGAAATTATTGAGCGATTACTGTATTTCTGAATAATGAAGTGGCGGTATGAGTATTGTATAATGATCTGTTGTGCGGACCCCTACGGTTTGAATGCGACATCATACAAGATACCCTTCGGAGTGTTTTAAAAGTGGGCCAACGTGGCTGCAAACCTTCGTATACACACTGTAATCTGAGTATGAGCCACGACGCAAAAGCAGTGACATACTGTACCTCGTGCGACGTCAGAACGTCGAACGGGATTCTGATTCTCGTTTGATTTGCCAAACCTCTGGGACTAGCTGAAGCTTTCACGCCAGCTTTTTATTCCATGTTTCGAATGTTCAACATGATTTCACATCAGCTCTGATGTCTTGTTGGAGTTTACTAAACTTTATCACCTTGTGCCTTCACGCCACTTTTAAAGGGACACTGAAGTAAAAAGAACACATTTCTTAACTGCCTAAATAAGACACGTATTTCACAAAACTAAACTTTCTTAAAAAAAAAAAAGTAAAAAAAGAGTTATAATACGTACAATATTTTTTTCCCGAAACTCATTTGATCGATTTGAAAGATGCTTCTATTTTGGGCTCGACGCCTCAAAATAGAAACATGTTTTGAAATCGCTCCTAAATCAAACTGTGTTTAGCGATGTAGGTATTGCGCTAAAATATATTAACAAAATGAAGAATTGGGCGAGTTGTCACGTATTCATCTTGAAACAGAGCGACTATAGACACGGACGAAGAAAGACTGGACGACACGAACGCTGCGCATATTTGGACAACGGGCTACAAATTTCTAAGTGGAATATGCCAGCTGGAGCGAATATTTGAAAATTAGTTAATAATTAGTAAATACAATTAATAATTTTAAGTAATCAATTTGCTAATTATCACTTTCCTTTCTCTACCTGACGTCCGCCGCGGTGTTTAACCTTGTCCCGAAGGAATCAGATATCCCTTTCCGGTGTCCTTTTTTTGTTGTTATATGCCGTCTCTTAGAGATATTCAATTTCAAGGAATATATATCTCCTTGCGGTGGCTACGATTAAGTCTGCTGGCAACTGTAAATATCCGTTTGCTCGGGTCCCACTCCGCGGCGTGAAGTTCCTACCGCGGACAGAGCTGTTTCTGCTGAGAGAGTTCGGCGAATGGGCGGAGCTTGTGGCCCGCTAAATCTAGCTAGAACAACCCGACTTCGCGGTGACATAAGATTTATTCTCGTCTGGCCACTCCACTCTGAGCGAGCCAACTTAAATTCGCGGTTACAAGTAGCGTTGTAAAACAATTTCTCGCACATCTGCATTTTGTTAGACCTGTAATTGATTATTATAATCAATCACCGCTCATTCTTTATTCATCTCCGATAACAAAACTTGCACACAAAAACCTTTTTTTTTTTACTTGTTTGCTTGCAAACGAAAATGTGCTTTCTCAAGCGATAAAGAGTCGGGCAATTTAGTGCGTGGGTTCGCAGTACCTCCATGGCTAACGCAGTTCGGGGTGTTGAATAGTTGCGGTGGTGACGATATTGAAGAGTCATTTTTGAGACAAGAAATTTGAATTATTAATTTTGGAAATTGTGGAAAAAACAAAAAAGGGGAGAGAGTTTGAGCAGTTGATTGCTTGCACAGAGCCGAAGACGCTCACATTAATGAGAAATCCTTTCAGTTCGTTGACACGTCTTTCAGTCTTGTGGCATGGCTATTTGAGACATCTTGTAGACCGTAGATGGGGAACGATAAAAAAAAACATCTCAAGGTCTACAAGATGTCGATTAATTACCAGCTCGCCTGCACTCTATCACTGCTGATTTAGAGTTGGTCATGCGTCAGTAGCACACGATGGTGGTGGTAATATCTGGTTGCTACAGGTTCGGCATGTTCAAAAGAATGTCAAAATCTCCTAGTATAACGGCTCTGACCGCGAAAGCGGGTTTGTCATTGCGCAGCGTGATATTTTCTGAGAGCGCAATTCAGAAGCCGCAGCCATATGTTAGTAACAGAAAGAGCATTTATTAGCTAATAACAGCTCTATAAGCTGACGACTGCCGTCCGGCGCTAGCACGGTCGGCCATAGAGGAATCTAATGACTGTGTGACACTCGCCGCAAAACCGATCGAGTCGCAGGGTCGCGCGCTCGTCGTATATACCAAGATCAGATCCTAAGACGAAAGGCTGGTTCACACACTTGCGTTTGACTGCGATCGACAACGCTATAACCGGTTTTTCAGCCCCGTTCGCCACCAGTCCCAAGTGTGTGAACCAGCCTGCAACCCTCCGTCTCCCCGGCTAACGTTAATTTTATTCGGAAATCGAGGCTCAGTGGCCAATCAGGAGTGAAGTTTTGTTCTATCGATCCGAAGATGTCCACCCGTATACGGAGAGATGGAGGGCCTTTTCACCGGAGTATATGTCCCCTCACTGGTGCACCGCGTGGTCGCAATGGCGAACCGACGATAATGCGATGACGAGTGTTTGGAACCCCGGTCCCCGTACTCTCTACCACAGAACCCCGAATTAACGCCCACCCACGGGGAGAGGTAGAAACGGAAAATAGGAGCTGGGCGATCTTTACGGGGCAGGCCTTCGATTTTGCGGTAGTGTTATTTGAGAGGCGCTCACATCGCATCGTACATATATTTAGCGAGGAAAGAAGGCGAATGCACTGTTTTCCTTTTTACAGTGACCTCTATCACCTTGCCTGGTGTGGAAAGACAGAGAACCTTCTCCGGAGGCGACCACAAAATGCTGGGCGCCGTGGGTCGCCGTCACACCCTCTCGATGGAAGAGTACGACCTCCCTCGGACGAGAAGGACATCCCTTACTGCTGTGCAGAAATAGGCTTTGCCTGCTCTTTCCTTGCGATCGAGGCGCACGTAGCTCGACCGGTAGCTCACACCACAAGTAGACGTCGATCTAGTAGCCTTATTTCTTTCGTCAGCCCTCGTTTTGTGCTTTATACCTCTGTTATCGAGCCTTCAGACTATATTCGCAGTGCGTAGAAAACACGCCTATTACCTCGCTTTATTATATCAACACATATATTCAGAAAGCGAAGTCTAAATTCGACTCCCACGAGATAACGCTCCCTGGTTAAGCAGTTTGTGCGCTGGCAGAAAGGTGATTGCCAGCACTGGTATAGTGTCTCCCACAGTAACATTAGTGGCGCGGATTCCTAGTTTTAGATATTTGTCTGCAGGAGTGTATGATGAACCCAGCTTATTACTTGCCGAGCGCTCTTGCGTGTACTTTATTCATCGATATTCAAAGAGCCACGGGTTACTTGGAGAAAAGAATTTTCAATTGAGGCGTTCTTCACTGACCCTCCAAATCACTCATCACCAACCGGGCACGTTGGAAGCGCGACACAGGGGTGCCAATTTGCACAATTTTAAGAGAGTGTATTAGTATGGTCTCCGATTTTGGTTGAATAACGTAAAACACCACAGTGATACACAACAGCCTACTGGCAGGTTTTCTTATTTTGATTCGTCATCAATCTGATACGTTCGCAGTCTAAGGGACGCTCATCGTGGAAGCAAAACAGATGGGACAAATTACCTCCTTTACGAACTCGCGGCTTCTCGCCTTTGAGTAACCGTGTCCATCTAATTTCACTCATAACTATTTTCTACCCTCATTGATGAGACTAAATGACTCGTGTGGATAATTTTTTTTTTTTCAAATGTCGATTTAAGTTTTTTAGGCAATTAGGATTCGCGGTACACTCTTCATAAGGCCTGTTTGTTTTAGCGTCAGTCTTAAAGTGAATTTTGTGGACGATAAAGACGACCAGTAGCAGAGCATTCGTGCCCTTCAGGAGTAACCCACAAATTGTTCCCTGTCCTCGTTACTTGGCTCTAGCGCCACCTCTCTGGTAACCCTCACCTTATAGCCTTTGATGTGTTCTGTGTTCGATATCGAGATCACGCTTCAGTTCCACCTTGTAGGCGAGGGCAACCATGCCTGTTCATGATGACACGCGCTTATATCTAGCCCTCTAAGCTTTATAGCCCCTTGGAGACAGTTACTTTTGTTTGTTTTTAGCTTTTAAGACTTGCCTTACTTTCATACGAAGCTAATATGAGCTCGGTGTTTTGGACATCTGTCTTTTATGAAGGGCTACATACAAACCACATCGTTTTAAAATAAAATAATTGAATTGACTATATTAAGACCGAATATCGTTCAGGGGCGAAAATAAGTCTACCGAAGAAATGGGGACAAATAACAAGAACAGTTCTTGATCACTTTGTTTTTCTTTCCACAGCCTTGTCAGCTCGTCTGTTTGGCTTCAGTTTTACGAGACAGATAGTCCTATTTTTTACCTCAATAATGTTTTCGTCGTCCCTTAGAATACATAAGTATATTATACAAATCATTAACATCTCCCAGTATCGGACCCCAAGAAGTCAAAAATGTTATCCAGGCCTGTTGCATTTGAGTGCTTGCACCAGCAGCAAGTAAAGCACTTGATACACAAATGTCTATTAAAAATCTGCATAAAAAAGTAAAAAAAAGACTTTTAGTGTTATGAGATTACTCATCAAGTTTTCTTCAATCCTAGATGTGTTCAGAAACTAGCATACACCTACGCCGGATGTTTAGTTAGCTCCGGTTGTTTTCGGCATCGCTGTGTTTATTGCCTCTATGAATGACTCGGCTGAACTTCCTGGTTTATCCGTAGAGCTAATGTGCACAGACAATGCTCAGTGGCATGTTGTTAGACATCTCTGCTGACACGGATCGCACCAAGCTTGATACGCTAGCCAAAGGATTGGCGTCTCAAGCTTGTTTCAATCTGGTGACATGCACGAATTCACTCTAATTTCTTGCGTGGTTGTAGAGAAGAGAGGGGAGCCTTATGTTGGAATGACAGGCCGTAGCTCATTAATAGTATCATGGTACCGCTTTGAACGCCACCCCTTTTATCCCATCAACGCGGTCCTTGTCGCATTACCCGTGTTTTGGCCGGGACAGTACACCTGCGTTTCCGGCACATATTCAATCATTCCATTGAATCTGTCTGCATTCGTGCTCGTTGCACCCATTCTATGCCGGCATTCTTAGAAACGGTTGAATGAGCCACTCAAACAGACCGAGCAGCGAATCAACTCGTTCTTCTTGCCGTTGCTCGCCAAACTCCACAGTTCACAGCGCCCGCCTGATGTCGGGGTTCAAGCGATTTTTATGCTCCGGCAACTAGCCTGGTAGTCTTGGGCAGATGGAGCCTGGTTTTCTTAAATTAACACTTCATGGAGGATATTGAAACCTTCGTCGTAAGCTCAGGGACAATTAACTTGTTTCCTCTGCTTCCAGAAAAATAACGTGCAAGAGATATTTTGGAATCGGTATTTCGGCATTTTTACTTGGATACTTATACCGGACGCTCGTATTCCAAATACCATCCACCGTGAATTGTTTTGGCAGAGCACCTGTTGTCTTGCTGATCGGCATAAAAATGTGTCCCTTATTTGCTCGAAGAAGTAGGTTCCATATCATGAGGCAAACTGCCCTGCCAATGTATAAAGGTCTCACTATACAATGTCGGCGGGGGGAAGGGGGGGGTTGTACATACAAACACCGCGAGCCATACAGCAATTTTATTCGTGCGCCTGTTCATGTATGCCATCTCAGTTGGATTTTCGACGGGAGCCTGGGGCAAAAATAATTCATCACTGCGCTGCGCTTGGCCCATCTATCTCATCCCAGAGCGCTCCATCCTAGAGATTAGTGGGTTCGGCAGTATCGCGCGCAATCCATGCCACGTTCGTGGCAAGCTTGCGTCTAGTCAGTGCCAACACTGCCGGCTTTTTTCTCGAGTTTGCGATGCTTTCAGGAGCCTTCTGGAACGGTGCTTGGTTGAATGTTCCCAAGGCGTGTCTCCAGCATGAGGTCGAAATTCACTCCTGTGCCCCCCAAGAAACTTGAGGACGGCGCAGAAGTAAGGGTTCTGCTATCGATACTTTTTGTCAAACCAGTAAACAGCCCACACTCGTCAGATTCTCTATAGAGATATTTAAGGCTGGGTAGTCGAAAAATTCTCATTTGAACAAAGACAATCAGACGACTTGCCCAAAGGTTAGATTAAAACAATAGTAAAACTACTCACGCAAAAAAGAAATCTCAGATATGGAAACAAGGTGTTCAGAACATGTTTATTTTACTAATTAATTTGCTTTAAAAGACGTGACTCTTAAATTACAAGCTTGAATATCGACATTCAGTGGAATTCAAATAAGATGTTTGTCTGATTAAGTATAATTTTATACAAAGCGCCAGAAGCCATAGGATAGGACAGTTGTTACAGACATTTCATGAAGAAGAAGCTTTGCCAAACACAGATACTCTCCAATTAATTCAACAGATAAGGATACTAGTTAAGCTCATGGGGAGTGTGAAGCGGTTCCTTCGAAACATCACATGAGTTCACATGGACTCACATGTGCTCAGCATGCGTATGAAAACTCTTCATATGCATGATAAGTGCATGAACATGTTCTTCTCTTGTCGTTGTAGAAGTTTGGCGAAACTATACATTGTTGAGCTCAGAGAAGTGTCAAGAATGTTTCCCATAGTTTGCAATAGTTTCCTGTGGGTTTGCTATTTTTTTTCTTTTCACTGTAATATGCTTCTTTTTATTGATAGGTTTTAGACAGTTTCAGGTAGTTTTTAACTAATAGTTTGGTCTTGCTGTTGGTGGAACGTTTTTGGAAACATTTTCGCTAGTTCAATGATCGTTTCCCTGGTTTCTGGTAATCTTGAATTTTCAATCAGGTTGGTTTTACTACGTTTGGAGGAAGGGAGATCTGTACAAGTTTCGTTGAACCTTTCACGTAATTTTTGCACTATTGCATGCTGTGTTTAGAATTATTAATGATAGTCTTGTATAGTATTTCTCGTGACTGAGTTTCGAATGTTTTACAATAGCCCACTTATTTTCCTATCAGCTTTAAGTTTCCTCGAGTTTTCGCTCTTTTTATTACATATTTCACAGCTGTAATCTGCACAATGCATTGTAGTGTCATTTCCATAGTTAGCAGTGAATTATTTATTCAAAAGCTTTGCTGTTCTGAAATTTTCTGACTTTTTATAAATTCTAGTTTCAACCTATGCTATGTTGGGGTAACAACCCTGAGCTCACACTAGTACAAAACGTCAGTGTTCGATGGGGTCTCCCCAAAGGGGTACAAGTCAAAATTATGTTCAATGTATACCGGACTAACGTATCAGCTCCTCCCTGTACAGAAGGCATTTGGAGCGGTTTTGACTTCAATTGAGTTATGCTGGATGCAAAATGTCGAACATGCCTACAGTGTGAGCAGTGACTTATCTCTAAGTTTGCCACCAGTTAAATATTTCTGAACCAACTTGGCACGGACGATTTTAATGAGTTTCTAGTCTCGTTTTGCGGACGATTTTAATGATTTCTAGCTCGTTTTGTCCATGTGCAGTCCTTTGTCCATGGGCAGGCCTCAGAAGAGTTCGTCGATCACGCAGAATGTAACTGCGCACGAAACTTGGCTTTCTTTTTCGCGTCCAGCTAGAAACTGGGCGGTTTTAAACGAAACTGGCGGAACCCGTGGGCTCGGAATCCTCGGCACAAAATTTCGTCCAGCGTGCTCCCAGCTATGGTGCTCTACAACACTGGGTCCCCAACCTCTCCAGACGCTTTCTCTTAGCCATCTCACTGGTGGAATGGACCACTATGAAACACACATGCGCCAGAGCCCAGCTCTCAGAAATGTTTTGCCAACACAGATACCCCCGCAAATAAAGATCATTTTAAAAATTACGCGCTTGAATTGGTCTCTCCCAGAACGTTGTGAGGAAATCTTAAAAGGGTGCCGTTATGAACTGTTCTAATATATACATGGTAAAACTACAGCTAGGAAAACATTCGTTCGAGTACCTCAAAACGGGCTTCTTTTCATGCGGTGTCGTTGAACGATAGGGATACCGTTTTTTATTTCTATGTAGCGTCCAGAGCATTGCATGTACACACTTGTTTATGTGACTTTCCAAGCTGAAGAGTAAGACTCACGAGAGCGCGACATATTCATTTTTCCACCGACTCCTTTTCAGGTTGGCTGTATAACTGCAATTAGAAATTACCAAACCAATTCAAAATGTCGCATTTCTGACAAGAAACGTTACAATGCAAAACCACGCTCGTTTTCTTTTTTCTGGCCTCCAAGTGCCATCTTTGTCTCCCAGTATTCTTTTTTCGATAAATGTCACCGTTGTTACAAAGGGGTGCTGAGACATAATAAAGGTATTAAAAACGAAATAGTATCGAAAGCAGAACCCGTCTATCATCTTTTAAGATTTACTGGCCAACTATTTGCTACTCCCGCGCTTGGGCAAACAATTTTCTACATTAGACGTCGATATAAGATAGTGTTGTTCATATGGACTTTGTGGATATGAATGACGTGTCCTTCCTATTCTCGCAGTGGGAATCTTCAACTGCCATGAAATTAGAAATGAGACGAGACACGTATTCGGGAGGTGTCTCCAGAATGTACCATCTGACAATTAGCCAAGCCATATACATCTCCACAAACCTCAATATGTTCAGTCAGTGCCACGCCACAGTTGTGAATTCTGTGTGCGCATTGTTATCTCGCTCGCAAGAGTCCCCAGCTTGCGCTCCTTGAACTGTAACGTTGTGTGGCCAGTGGTATACGCAAAGGCTTTATGTGACACTAGTGAGTCCTCGCTGTCTTCACTTTCAGTGTAGATGCAAATATCACTGGACATCTTGGCGTATCTCTGACCCATGTGTGTTGTTCGGAGGCGCTTGCAACCGCTGCCGCCTTCCTCTTTCGTCCTTTGGGAGGCGCTGTCGAATTCAGAGTTGTGGTCTGGTTTCCCTCGCAATTCTTGCGCTGCAGTGGGGGAATAGCGAACGCCCGATATCGACGCCGACACTGGGCCTGTACCGGTCATTTTTTGCCCGAGCGAAGGCTCATTCCCTGTAGTGCATGTGGCAAGTGCGGATAGTGTGTCGTCGAAATGGCGGTTGCTGACGATGTAGAACATGAGGGCCTTTATCTGGAATAGATCGAGAGGGCGCTGCGTGGTTTCGCTAGTAACAACGTTTGGGTACGAGAGGCCTTGTGTTCTAGGTAAATACCTGAGGGTTCCAGAGACTCCGGACAGCGCTGTCCATACTTCTGACACCGAAAGTTGGGGGCTTGCTCGGGCGCCGCAGATGGTACTATGAAAGTCACGTACAGCACATCGCGACAAGTGAACGCCGCGGCGTACGGAAAATTGTGCAGGAAGGCGAGCAGAAAGCGGAGCTTCTCGTATGACATGGTTATGTGCAGTTGCAAATAATCGTGTTGAAGGTCTTATTCCATTCCACTTGCACGTAAAAAAGCGACGCAGCAGTTGTCTCTTATAAATAAAAGAATGTTAAAAACTACTGGCCGTAAACACGACCCATCTCGAGGTCTATAGGTTAGCCGAGAGTTCCGATAAATGAACCCAAGTTCACTCACGTAGAAGAACGATCTTCTTGCACGCGGACTTCGCAGGGCCGATCGAGTAGACCGTTCTCGCCATAATTAATGTCACGAATCTGGAGAACGCTGTGCTGAGAAATTGTATTTCTTCCAAGCCAGTGAGAACCATACAGACGCATTAAGGATAAAGGCACATTGCTAACGCATGTGCTGTTTCTAGTTTAACGCTGCTTTTGTTTGGAAGTGGCATGCGTAGCTTGGAAGCAAAACATATCATCTACACTCTAAAAAGCCCGTGCGTCTGCTTCCCCGCACAACACTCGGAGAGCCAATCACCGCAACTTACGGAGGCATCTCAGCGAATGATGATGCCGAAGCATATGTTTAGACCAAAAAACGCAGTCTGAATTGTGACATTAAGCAATGCAAAACGTCACGCTTGCATTGCTTAATGTCAGAACTCAGACTGCGTTTTTTGGTCTAAACATATGCTTCGGCATCGTCATTCGCTGAGATGCCTCCGTAAGTTGCGGTGATTGCGTCTCCGAGTGTTGTGCGGGAAAGTAGACGCACAGGCTTTCTTTTATTGAGGCATCTCAGCGAATGACGATGCCGAAGCATACGTTTAGACCAAAAAACGCAGTCTGAATTGTGACATTAAGCAATGCAAAACGTCACGCTTGCATTGCTTAATGTCAGAACTCAGACTGCGTTTTTTCGTATAAACATATGTTTCGGCATCGTCATTCGCTGAGCTGCCTCCGTAAGTTGCGGTGATTGGCTCTCCGAGTGTTGTGCGGAAAAATAGACGCACAGGCTTTTTTCTTTCTTTTTTTGAGTGTAGGCAAAAATAATGAATGCGTTAACCCGTCACATTTCACACGATTGCCACTGCGTCGTGCACTTTTTAGGTTAAACACTTAGGAGCTGCCAAGTGCTGAGGCGAAATAAATCGGGCACTTTCTGCGCCGCCAAATAAAATAGCAGTCCATAGTTTATTGTCGCAGCCGTTCAGGGGTATTAGGAATACATCAAGCACATCGGCGAGAAACTGGGGTCAGTAAGTAAAGTGAGCAGGTTGATGTATTAAAACTTACCTATACAAAGCCCCGGATGTATTCAATTGTTTCTACAGTAATAAAACAAATTCGCCTATTTCGGATTGAGACGTTTGAAAGCGCAGAAGAACGTCGTGGATAAAATAATCTACGATCTCACGACCTTAATTTCTTCGCAATCACTCTTCGTGATACGCGGGTCCAGGTTTTGCTGGATAGGCGAATTATGTGTGGCAAGAGTCGATACTGCAGAGATTCAGCGCCCAGGTGAAAGGACAGAGCCCCCGAGGAGCGAGGATCCTATTGCCTGGTCCTCTAAACACAGTCAGCGTTCCAGGGTTCTAAGCTTACGAAGTCTGTGACACAGGAGGCGCCAAGTAGGTAGGCATGTATCCCGTGACCTCTTCATGTCACCCACGTGGAGAGATGCGGGCCTTGTGAGCAACCTCCGTAGTTGTTTTTTTGTTTTATTTTCAGGGCGATGTTCGCTTTGCTGTTTGCTACTCTAGTTGTGGGTGTTTATGTATTGTCGTACCTGTGTATGTATTTATGTCAACATAATCTAACCGTCTGATATTTGTGATAGAGGCCATTTTGTCTTCAACAGTACTGAAGTCAAACAGTTGCTTCGTGTTCTTGGCGTATCCTAACTTTGTAGTATTCATGTGTACCTTTGATTGAGGTGCCCTGATTTGATATATTCTACTCACATCACTCGTAGAAAGAGTACTCTTAAACACTTACCCCCTTGATTTTTTCTAGTTCATTTTCGATTACAACTGTATTTCCTGGCTTTTGCTGAATAGATGGGCGCTTTGAACGAAAATAAAAGAATATTAGAAGCCTTTTTGTGGTGACTCATTTTAAGTTTCCTGTTGTTACTGCAGTATTCGACCTTGTAAGGGTGAGTGTATACTGTATATACTACGGCTTGAAATATGAAGACATTGCCAAGAGAGATCGCGGCAGCACTAAAGATTGTGGACAGAATAATTATTTCCCGTGATAACCAAGTTATATTTGTGTGGAAAGGATATAGCTCCGAGAGTTATAACTTCACAAACATTTAACTTGTCTGGATTATTCCAATACACTCGGGGAGCACAAAATGCGTCGTGTGATCATTATGCGTGCGTTATGCTTAGTTATGCTTGGCAAGGCCGGCCCCAAGGGTGGGCGACCTGGGCGGTTGCCCAAGGCATCATCAACAAGGGGGCGCCGCCGCGGCCCTCTTTAAAAATTTGTATAGTTTTTTTTTTGTTTTTTTTTTTTGTACACGGTGCCCGACACGACGTTATATGCTCGATCGCCGCTCGTTGTTGGAATGCGGTTCTCGTCTGACAAAATGCCCGTGTTCGGCAATTACTGACATGTTTACTAACAACGTCAATTCGTACCTAGTAGATAGGGGCGTATATAAAAAAAAAGGGGGGGGGGGGCACGGCCGGAGTTCGCCCAGGGCGCTTGAGGGTGTAGGGCCGGCCCTGATGCTTGGTTACGTGGGGCTTTGGATGGTTTGGATGCCTTGCACACATGACACACTCTTGTGCTCACCGGTTTGTTCAGAATGACACAGACAAGTTTAAATTTATTCCGACCTGGAGGGTGTAAAGGGTACGCTTTAATTATGAGTTTTTACAGGTTCTGCAAATACTTTACGAAGGAGTCGTGAAAAGTCAATGGCCTTGGCGTTGACAGCGTTTGTGTAGCTGGAACAGCTGAACGCACGCGGCCTCTGGGTTCTCCTCTTTGAATTGGGAGTGGCGGCTACCGCCATCATCGTCGCCTAAACCCGTCGAGACAACGGAGAAAGCCATCTGCTCCCTTGGAGAATCCGCGGAATCTCAGAGCGTCGGTGGCAGCTCCCTCCTCGGCGCAGCGCGACAGCGTCGACATCACGATGCGCATGCTTTATCGCGGACGGGGGTTTCCAAATCGCTAGGGGAGAATTTGGCGCATGAAGGCGCGCTGTGTAATGAAAATGAGCGAAATAGAATGCATTCTCCCTACCTATCCACACCCCATTTCCCCACTGCCTTCTCTCTCCGATGTCAGTGGACAATTGATTAGAGATAGTCGTACGCGCTTTACTTCTTTTTTATTAAGCAAACATGTTCAATCAATCCTAGTAGTTGTTGGGTTCTGCTTCTTCCGAGGGTGCGTGTAGCGCCTTGGGCCTTTAGTGCTCTTGGATTGCGAGGAGCCCCTTGTGGTAACTGAAGTAATCGCGAAAGGTGGAGGTTTATTGCACCAGTTTATCTATTGACTGCTGTGCTAACTCGTGACGTTACACGCCCGCTGCACTATCTTTCGGTGCGTTATGATCAACGTTACTAGATTAGGTCAGTTGTGGAACTCCTGCGGCAGGTGGTACCCCCCCCCCTCCCCTTTACTCACTTCAGTCCACCTCCCGTCGTTTGAAGCGCCATCTAGATTGTCGTTGCAAAACTTTGCACATAGAGCACTGTGAAATGCCATATATGGGGCTGCGCGGCTGAAGTTTCGCCGCGCATACGCAGCGTCACTCCTCTCACTGGCGAGGCGCGCCCATACACTCTTAGGAAAAATGGTCTATATAGTGCTCTCTGAAGGGACCGCTCTTGTAACCTACGTTCCTTCAGAAAGGGAGGAACTTTCGTCCCTGAAAGCAGGGGAGCAAAGTTCCTCCGTCGCCGGCATCACATCATGCCGGCCCCGAACCGAGCAAATCGCTACGTCTCTTGTACGGATTGAGAGGAGCAGCATATAAAAGCGTAGTAACACGAGCTTTCTGTCAACTGTATTTATTTCCGGAACCAGCTTCCCCGGCGATTAAAGAAACTTGCGTTTCGAAAGAAGTCACTCAGTCTTCTCGTCGTCAGCACTGCGACGTTAAACGGAGACAACCGATACCCAGTTACTTCACGCCATTTACGTCTTACCTTTGTTATTCCTCGCGCCAGAATTCCTTCGTCTGCACCGCACATTACGGGGGAGTGGTGCACCATTCGCGAAACCGAAAGCCGCTCTCAGAAAAGCAAATTCGAAGCAGCCTGCTTGGCTCATTGTTACACGGTAACCAGAAATTTTCGCGAAGCGTGAAAGAAGGCTAAATCGCTTGCCACCAGGTGGCAGGGTCAAGCAGAGTAATTGCAAGTAGCTAGGCTAGGTGGCGCTAAGTACCGCCCAATTCATGTGCACATATTCTGGGCATTCTCCGGCAAGAGAGGCACACAGAAGCACGCAAACTTGAGAACAGTTTTCGGAAGGAATTCACGACATTAACCAGTACCTTCCATGGACAACTAGAAGCAGTTATGACAGAACTCCGTCATATTACTCAGAGGGACGACATGAATTGACGCAAGCCAGCCACTGAGGGGAAATGAGCAAGACGCTTACCTGCCTTCAATATAAATGCAGAAGTTACATCCAGACCGGAACAATATTCAGGGAACGTGTAGCCCACCTACAACCGATTGAGATTTTATACAAGAAACGCGAGGCCCATGCCCTATTCAAGGATCCAACACACTCTTAGAAATAGGGGGTGTATAGGGGTACGCCAGTTGTCCCATATGTAACACCCCAAAACTACATTTGAACGTTCAGTCCACTGACGTCGAGCTGGCGATGCCAACTTCTATGAGCGGTTGAGAGCTGTTGGATATGACGTACTAAATAGCTAATGTGCGTATCAAAGACTAGAATAAAAAAAACACTGAGGTTTGATTGTCTTACTGTAGACTTTAATGCGTACATTAGCTATTTTAATAAGTTGTATCGGTCGACTATCAAGCCGCTCTTGAAAGTTAGTATCGACGGTTCGACGTCTGTGGACTGAACGTCGAATTGTTGTTTTGGGGTGTTACATCTAGGACAAGGGGTGTACCCCAATACACCCCTATTTCATGAAGTGCACAATACGATCTTACACTTAGATCCTGTCACACAACAACCGAGAGCTCAATGTCAAGCGACCCTACTGACCAGACGGGACTGTACTTCGATTAAACTCCCACTTCCCAATATCAGCAACGACTACCACGCAGTGATCGCCGCAAAAATCCAACCCCCTGAGCAGCGACCATTCGTTGCTGTTTGCGTCTACTATAGGCCAAACACAGAAAGAGCACGACAGGATGACTTTCCATGGGTACGAGACATCCAGCAACGGGCGGGTTCCCCCCCCCCCCATCATAATTGGGGGTGTGATGATGTGACTTAGTGTGCAAAAGAAGAAGGGTGTGTGAACCCATGGATCGGCTCAGAGGGACAAGGGAAGACGACGAAGAAGAGAAGAGATGGGGTGTGCGTGCACGGAGAGCGTGCGAAAGACTGCTCGCTCGCTGCGTGCGAAAGCTGCTCGCTCCTGCTGTCTGACCAGCAGCCTTGTTCCAGTGAGGGCAGCGCATAGAAATCTACGCTGCCCGGCTTCCTGCTGCGAGAGCACATGGTGCGGTGACTCTTGGGTCATCGACGGAAGCCAGCCGCTCCCGCTCCTGACTGCCAGCCACAACCGTGGGCCGACATCGACCGCTCCAGACACGAGACCCGCTGCTGCGCATGGTTGTTCAAAGACATGGTGACTGTTGCGTTCCCCTTTCTTTCATTTCTTTAACTAAGTTTTCTTTCTTTTTTTCTTTTAGTTTAAGCATATGAACTCTTGATTTCTTTTGTAAATACATGTTTTAAGAAAAACGAAGGACATTGTATCTTGTCTATATTTCACCCTAAAGAACCTTGCTACAATTAACTGGCGTCCGCGACGGGACAAGATATTGTCTTTTCCCTCGTTTTTCTAAGTAACAATAATTAATCAGAATGGAGGTTAAAGAGTTAATGTCTTTGGGCGCTGAGTTGGGACTGGCAAGAGCGGAGTTGAGGACGTGGGTAGACGAGGAGCGAGCACGCCAACGAGAAGAGAAGGCTGCTGAGAGGGAAGCACAGCGCGTCAAAGCAGAAAGTGAGCAGCGCATTATCGAATTAAAAATTCGTCTTGCAGAGGCTAGCGCAACCAAGATAGGACGAAGAGATGGCAGTGAAGGGTCACGTCGCGCATCTATATCGCTATCTCCTAGTCCTCACAAGCTTATGCCTCCCTTCGATGGCAGAAGGGACGATCTCGACTCGTATTTGAGGAGATTTGAGCGTGTAGCTCAGGGGCAAGATTGGCAGCAAGAGAAGTGGGCGACTGCTCTAAGCATGTGCCTTGTTGGCCCAGCTATGGAGGTCATAGGTAGGATGTCGCCTGAAGACTCTCTGGATTATGATAAGTGAAGAGGGCTTCGCTGCAACGGTTCCGTTACACGGCAGAGGGGTACCGCGGGAAATTCAGAGAGAGCAAGCCGTTAGACGGAGAGACAGGGAGCCAGTTTGCCGCAAGACTAGAGGGGTTCTCCGACCGCTGGTTGAGTATGAACGCATGCCCAAAAGCGTATGAGGAAATTCGTGACCAGATGATTGGGGAGCAATTCCTTTGGAATTGTCATCCGAGGCTCGCGGTCTTCTTAAAGGAAAGAAGCTGTAAGACCATCTCGGCGCTAGTTGAAAAGGCGGGCCACTTCCTGGAGGCGCAAGGCCAGCCTAATCTGGCCAATTTCAGGAAGGAGGCCAAGGAAACCTTAGATTCCCTGAAGGAAGGTGCGCATGGCAGCAAACCCGCTCTAAAGATAAAATATTTCTTGTGTGGCAAGTTGGGCCACAAGGCAACATACTGCCGATCAAAGCCAAAAACCCATGGGTTCTGTCAGGTGTGTCAGAGATCAGGCCACGAGTCCAGATCATGTCCGCGAGGGAAGAATGGTAAGACAAAAGTTTAATGTTTAGTAAAACCCGATGATTATCCTGTTGGTAGGACGGACGCGTTCTCCCGGGGAAGGAAGAAAATCTCAACAAACGCCTTCAGAACGCCCCCCATGGATATGACTGAAAGGCGAGACCAATTCTGTTGGAAGGTATACCAATCACAGATGGGGTATCAAACGGCAAAGCAGTAAAGATGTTGAGGGACACCGGGAGTATTACCGTGATAGTGCGCCGGGAACTGGTCGCATCTGAAGATTTTACTGGCAAAGTCAGTCCCGTATTTTTAGTGAACGGGACATGTCTGATGTTGCCAGAGGGAAACATTCACCTTGTGTCGCCGTTCCTAACGGGACAGGTTACCGCCAAGTGTATGGACCGTCCTCTGTATGACGTTATTGTGGGGAATATTCATGGAGCAAAAGACTCGACCGAACAAGCCCTGAAGGAGGTGGCTGACGCGGAAGGTGAAATCGTCGCTGCCGTCCACGGTAGTATGCCGAGTAGGTTAGACCAACTTAGTAGCGTTGGGGGTGCCAGGGGACGCGGGGACATGCTGCTCTCGCAGTGGAGCGACACCGACGCCAAGGAGCACCTGAAAAGCAAGTCGGCCACTCACAAGCAGTACCTGGAGAAGGAGAAGCTGCTGCAGCAGGTCTTCGACATGGAGCAGCAAGTGTACCCAAAGCCCCACAGAGTGCTCTACCCGAGGCCGCGCCTCAAAGAGAGGACCCTGATGCCCAGACAGTGGTTTTGCCACTGGGCACGACCGATACCTACCCCGTGCCGGAGACAGATCCTCACGACAGCGTCCCGACCGAGTTCATCGAGGGCTATAGCCCTCGATGAACAAGAGGATGTCCGGAGAGGACATCATGGAGCACGGAAACGGAGGGGCCAAGAGGAAGTGTCAGGATGGACGGCAGGAGTTCATTGAAAGGCAAGTGGACCGGGAACAAATGATCAAGGAAAAAGAACTGCAGCTTGAGAAGCGAAGGCTCAAGCTCGACGAAGAGCGGCTGGCCTTTGAGAGGACGACTTTTGAAGCAGATATGGCGGTCAAGGTCAGGAGGCTGGACATAGAGGAGGAGGAGCGCAGGATACGCGACGACAAGGACAAGATGCACCTGGAGCTCATGAAGATGTTCGACGAACTAGTCCCGAGCACAGTGATCAAGAACTGCCAGGAAACACTTCGTCGTGTATGAAGTGTTTTGGTACGATGGTGGGCATTATCACTGAGGGTTGGGGGAAGCGAAGTGGATTCAAATCATTCTTCATTACGATTCATTTATTACGATTGAGAGGAGTGCAAAGTAGAATGGATTGTAATCATTCATCATTAGAATTTTTTTTAGTAATATACCTCGGATTCTGTATTTTTGGCAGCGTATTTTCAAGGAAATTTAAGAACATATGGAGACCTTAAAACAGATTTTTGAGGGAATGCGACGAGCCGGTATTATGGTAAAACCCAAAAAGTGCGAAGTCGGTATGAGGACAATAACATGCCTGGGTCATGGTCTGGGTAATAGAGAAGTTTCATGTGTATTTGTATGGAACGCATTTTGTTGTTCAGATGAACCACCATCCTTTACAATATCTGAACAAAGCGAAACAACTTAACAGCCGAGTGTCACGCTGGAGTCTGATGCTTCAAGAGTACTCGTTTCGCGTGGAGCAGATTAAAGGCAGTGAGAATGTGGGTGCGGACTATCTTAGTGGGCTGCAATGAACTGGCGCAAATCATCATGGTTTTGGTTTTTCTTTGTGTGTGTGTGTGATTTTTGTTTGGTACTTTGAGAAAAAAAAACTTAAAGGGGGTCTCCTTGTGATGATGTGACTTAGTGTGCAAAAAAAGAAGGGTGTGTCAACCCATGGATCGGCTCGGAGAGACAAGGGAAGACGACGAAGAAGAGAAGAGATGGGGAGTGCGTGCACCATGCGCAGCAACGGGTCTCGTGTCTGGAGCGGTCGTTGTCGGCCCACGGTTGTGGCTGGCAGTCAGGAGCGGGAGCGGCTGGCTTCCGTCGATGACCCAAGAGTCACCGCACCATGTGCTCTCGCAGCAGGAAGCCGGGCAGCGCCTCTCTCTGGGAGTGCGTGCACAGAGAGCGTGCGAAGGACTGGCCGGGAGAATGGGTTGGATCGAAAAGACAACATCGTTGTCGGATTTAAATGATCTTCAAAATGTCCCGCATTTCATACTGTAGTAACAGTCAGTGTGCAACTCATGGCACTGCCGAACAACGGCGCACGGGGAAGCGCGGAGGTCGCTGGTAATCGTGTGAATCGCAAGGGTACGCCATTTTCTATCCAAGCATTGCAGGAAGCGACCATCGTTCTTGTAGGAAAACCGACGCGCATGCTCCGTTGTACCTCTCCCCTTGGTGGCCAAGTATTGTGGGAAAAATTGCTCGCCAAAAGTTTCAATATAAAAGATTGTAATTATTTTCAAATCGCTGTGTCAATGCTAAAGGTAGCTGTAGATTCTTGTTTTAGTGAAGACAGCCACACAAGGCAAAAAGCCTGCAATTCGCAACGGTTGAAAAAGAACATAATGTTAAAAGTGTGAGTAGGACCATGTTGATAAAAGTAAGCGTTGACAAAAAACAATAACCCGAAAAAGATTTACTGTTTCCTATTTTCATTTGATGCATTGAATTCTGCTACAGCCGATTTTTATGTTTTCAACTTCAACACATTTAATAACACATTTGGCAAAAACAAATATATCACTGGGAGTGAAAATTAACTGAGCTTAATTGCTGCGATACAATTAGCAGGTCTATAAACAGCACAGGATAATGAATGTGTTAACAGAGCCTCGGTTCCTGGTGTGTGTGTGGCCGCTTGTTCTAATATCGACTTGAGAAAGGGAAGTTGTTTATTTCCTTTATTTTTCTTCGTTTGCCATTGAGCGGAGAGGAAAAACTAATATGTGTTTTTGCAAGTTGTCAATGTCAGGGATTAGCTCTGAACAGTATTTACTGAAAGTACAAAGAATTTTTACACGACCCAGTTTACATGTACACATCGTTGTGGCACCCAAGCGTGTTTTCGTTGTTGCTGAACTGTCTCAGAAAGTTGTCTCCGAGAATAGAAGCATTAAAATTACTAAATATGACTTATTAATCCGACGATAAATAGAACTACAACTGTGTACGGGAGAGATACATGAAAAAAAAGAGCCTTAAAGGGACAGCCGAACGTTGGCGGCTGCTCTAAATCTCACAGGAGTGTCGTTCACTAGTTCTTTCCCAAACTTTGACCACACGCGTATTTCGTGTAAACCTCACAGTTTCGGGGTGCAAAATTAAAGAAATGGAGGATTACTGTTAAAAAATGACACAAATATAATTGTCGAAATCGCACGCCCAAACAGAGGAGGGAGTCCTTCAGGAATAATATGTATTATCTGGGGGAGCATCGAAGAAATAAAAAAATAAAGGGGGGGGGGGGGGGGTAAAAACATACTGTGATGTAAAGGTCCCTCTGCTCTGCATCTTCGGCACAAACCAGAAAGCGTGGTCCCGGAAACTACTTTGTTTGCAAAAACACTGCTTCCAGAAAGCGCGTTTTCGTGGTGCCAGACGCTCGCGCCGTTCCTCCCGACGCTGCACCAAGCAAGAATAATTTCTATCTCTGGAATACATCACCTGCACTGAGAGCGAACCGTTTGCAGCGTGCATTTTGCACAACTGGATTTGATTTTCTTAGCAAGAACAAATCTCAATGACCACCATCATATAGTGCGATGACGTCACGTGCAAACCACGTTAAACAGTTCAATTTTCTGGTGAAATGAGATGCTCTCAACACCAGCAAAAGTAGATGTCCAAATTGTGAAGCTGTGCACCATATATAGCGGCGATGGTATGCGGCAGCCCATTAAAATGTTAGAGCGCGCATGACTGATAAAGCACAGAGTCTTAAAGTGAGGGCCCAAAACAAGTACACGTAAAAACCGAATATATCATTATACCTGCCGAAACAGTATTTTGCAAAGTTTCGAGCTCGTGCAAGCCGATGTCGAAATGTGATTTATATTAGAAATATGTTGTTTGTTCTTCGCGCTATTTATGAGTAATTAGGAATATAATTGCATGAATCTCTATGTATTTCTTTATGCTGTAAGGCGTTGTGGAAATTATTTAGAAGTGAAGAAGACCATTTATTATTTCTATTGCTGCACATTTCTTGTATTTGCCTCTCTATATATCATGTGAACACACAGTCCCTTTTGGCATACCCTACGACCCGGTGTTTCACACTGCCAATCAGTGAACAAAAAAGCATGTTTCCGCAGACTCAACAGATGGCGTTTTCGAGTATCGCCCTCCCGTGTCGGTCTCAAGCGGTTATGTGAACTTCATACAGTCAAATGTATTAACAACAATAAAATATATATTTTATAACTGACTGAAGATTTGACAACATAAATAAAAGGCCGACCACCTTACAGATATACATAATAATTAAATGCACCCCCAAATTATCTGAAATATGCTCTGCAAATCTTTTTCTGTGTTTTTATCCTCAATATGCACGTCTATAAGCGATTTGGAAGAGCCTTAACAAATTTTTGATTTTGAAGCTGCTTTAGAAACCTATCTGTCCCTGACGCATATTCAACTTCTTAAACATATATAACTCTGTCATTGCATCTTTTAAGTGATGAACAACAATTTTATGTGTATGTATCAGGACAAAAACAAAGTACACAGGGAGTGCGTGGCGGAACTATGATGATTGCGCACGCAGACTGTCAGAAAGTGACCAATTAATAGTTGCAATGTCGAGTAGAGTATAAAATACTACTTTATTTTTTTAACACCAAATCACCAATTAGCAAGGGTGATGCTTATTTGCAAATTGAATTAACCGGCATTTTGTCAAGAACAAACCTCAAACGCCAAATTATGCCGGAAATGTTCACTTGGGTACATGCTATTTTAGGCCAGATTCAACCTGAGTACGGAGCTGCACATATATTAGAGTGAACAATTTTGATCACTCTTTTCTGCATGATTATTTGCCTGCATCACGGTGCTGAATATAAACAATGTTGCCCAGGAAAACAAGCGTCGTAATTGCCGCTCAGTCATTCTATAAAAGGTAGACTGCAACTGCTTGTCCTAAACTTTCCTGACATTTTGAAAATATGATTGCTTTTAGCTCAGTTGCGTCGTCATCATATATATTATAAAACGTATTTCGTGAACTAAATTTCACAATATATATGGCGAGGAGGTGCCCCTTCCATGATTTTAAGCACTGTAATTAAATACTAAGTTCAAGAGCACAACAAGGATTCAACTTTTATTACTGCGACGCAAAATCACGAGTATTTTAGGCGACCTAGCAGGCTGATAACCTTTCCATTCGAGCAAAAGATATAGGACTGAGGTAAACAAGTCGATGTTGAGTCGTATAAACACGACATATTTTATGTTAATCTGGCTTTTCCTTTACTGTTCCGTTGAAATTAAATAACACAATTTCTTATTTTTAGTACCTGAAAAGAAAAGTGGATTGTACGAATGATAGAAAAGCTATAAAGTTTCTTGTTTCAGGGTAGAAATAGTGCCTATTGCCAAAACAACATGGAAAATATCTTCTCAATTTCGCGGTTCAAACCAATTTAAACCAATTCAAACCGTTTTTTTTTTGTTTTTTTTTGCTGCCCGGAATTGAATTGAAAGCCATGAACCCGAATCCGAATCGAACCGATAAAAATTTCGGTTCGTAACTCTGGTTTGGTCATCTCCACCTTCACCGCCCTGGACATGATGCCTGGGCGGTCACGGAAGGTCACATAGGAAATGCCCTTTACTTTTCCAAACATGCTGAGGACTTGGACGACAGCTTCCTCGGTCACGTAAGGGGGCAGACTGTAGACAAACACGTAGAGGAGTCGTGCGCCAACGGGTTCCTCTGGAGCCCGTTGGCGCGCGACTCCTCTACGTGTACTACGTTGCCAAGCATCAACTGTCCTTGAGCTACTAGACGGTTGGCAACAGCCATGCTGCTGGCGGCCGCCCTAAACCTCACCCCAACGTGGTGCTGGAGATACTTTAAGACACCGGGGCCAGCGGCTACTTGGAACGCGCCCATTGTCGTGTAGACTGCAGTGTCGCTTGAAGCGTTGAAGAAAAAAAAAACACTGTACCTTCGTCGGCACGGCAGGCGTCGCCATGACTTGCAAGAAGAAACCCCGGGGACTTCGCAACAAACGGGGTCCCGGGGACGCACGTGAAAACTTCAAGAAACTTGCCGGTCACTGATTTGACAAGCGTGTTTCGAATTCATCCTCAAATTCAATACTCTGCGTTAAAAACTCCATCCCAAGTAAAAAGGCCTTCTCACATACACGCTGAGTAGTAAGTTAGTAATGAAGTTTAGCAAGCATAAATTTTCTCGCTCACGCTTAGAATTACCCCTTTGTTGCATAGTGGCCACTACAGTGGACAAAGTTAATTATTTTTACATAAATTGCCAGGCGACATAATACCCGTACGCATGGTGTTCACTTCAGTAGACATATGTGTTTTCGATTGCCACTCATAGATGGCGCCACGATTCAACTGGTGTTGACATATTTAGCCGCTAAGGTGGCAGCTTCCACAATTTCCAGGTAAAGCTGGAGCATCCTCGCAAAAGCGTCGTAAACTGTTGCAAAAACTTATTACTCCTCTGTTAAACATTTTCATGCCTTCGAAGTAAATCTTGAGGTGTAATCTTTATAAATATTAGTGTCCAATGAGTCTTCATTGTTCAGTAAGTGATCTATTTGTGACTTGTCCACTCTGGTGGACACCATGAACAGCAGCATTACGGGGCCATGTGCTATGCCCAAATTGTATTTGGTCAGCAGCGCTGTAAATATGCTGGAATGGTCCAATTTTCTGTTGTAATGAATAATGCGCCATAATTCTACATATTCCAAGAAAAAAATACTATATTTTGTTATTTTTTGTTTTAGCGACCAACGATCTGCTACCAAATCACCTTTGAGAGAAGCAGAGATGGATGCTTTATTCAATATTCCACTGTCTGACTCTGAAATCAGTGTCCTACTTAAAGACGGACTGCCGTCCAGAAGTGATGATGATCTTTTAGAGAGCGAGGATGATGACATCGATTATGCCATAGAGGATGATCAAGGCAGGTGTGATGATAGCTGGGAAGATGCCAGCCAAAGTTATGATAGTGATGTAGAGGATCGCGACACGGGACACCAGGCTCCACCCCCAAGAAAAATACGCCGAGTTTAAAAAAAAAGTCGAAGTTCAGGTCATGGGACGAAAGGGATCTTGTGCCCCCAGTGCATGCTGTCCACTGTAGTGGACGTTCTGTAATTAATAAACTACATTCCTGAAAGCTGAGAACAAAATCCTGGGTCTCAACTCAATACCAATAGTTGCAAAAAAGCAAAATTTCATGATTTGCATGGACGTTTTTGAAGTATGCAACAAAGGGTTACAATTCTCCGTGATTCGGTATCAAATTAAGCCGCTCTCTTCTGTTGAAGTTCCAAAACATGCCGTAAATATTCTCAATTGTAGCGGAAAGTGCCGTTTTGTGAGTGGCACAGGTAGTCCAAGTTGGGCATGCCCACGCTTTGCCGCCTTGGAGCCCACGCCGTTGCTAACTTGGCCCCGCAGAGCCGAGGTGGGTTTACAGAGGTTTTATATGGGCAGACCAAGTCCGGCATGCCCACGCTTTGAGACGGTGGAGCCAGCACCATTGCTAACATGGCCCACGCACAGCCCAGGTGGGACCCCGGGCAGCAACCCCGGAAGTGTACTTTACGTGGGGGAGGGGGAGGGGGTGGCTAGCGGTCGAAATAAAGGGGGAGGGGTGAAAACAAAACAAAAACATTACAAAGATTTTACGGTTTATAGAAGGCTTATTATCACTACCTTTACCCTGTGTCTATACATTCATCCAAAATTCCTGTCATGAAGCAATGAGGTGTGGACACAATTCTGACCCAATAGTAGTAGCTATACGGTGGCTTCGATCTACGGTGTTGAAGTAAAATGCACTGGAAAATCGGCCCCCTGCAGGTAGAAAGCTCACACTGACGTCACGTCCACAAACAATATGACTGCGCTGTTGCCGGAGACCATCAAGACGGAAGGCGCAGCCGGACGGCTGCCCCTTTTCAGTTGATTATAGCTTAATCCAGCAGGTAAAAACGATTTGAAAGCCAACTTTCTTTCACCTTATGTGCGAGCGAAGGCACAGCTGGAAGTGCGAGCACGAATGCTTCGTGCGTTCAGGCTTTGCTCGAGCGTGCGAGCTGGGGAGAAACGCGAAAAGCGCTGGTCTCGCGCTTCTGGCTTTGGCTTCGCTCTGCAGATAAAGTGAAACGAGGTATAGCGTTCTGGAAAAGGTTTGTTCGTGCATCTCGCCTGAAAACGAATTTACATATCAAACGGTAGCGTGCCGACAGCACAGCGACAGAAGAGTTGTCGTGATGAGGAGACATTCGGACCGCTGCCTCTTTTATAATGTTATAGTCCAGCTAATAAAGATACTTTCATTGGAAAGCCGAAACATCAGTTAGCGTTGAGGAAAAGGTTTGATCATGCATCTTACCGGAAAACCAACTGATCTATCGATCCAGCGTGCCGTTAGCTCGGCGATAGAAAAGTTGTCGTGATGAAAAGACAGTCAGACCGCTGTCCTTTTTAAAATGCTTAGCCCAGCCGCAGCGAAAAAGATACTTCGATTGCAAAGCCGAAACATCAGTTAGCCTTGCGGGAAAGGTTTGTTCGTGGATCTCGCATGAAAAAATTGACGTGCTATTTATTGAGCCACGGTGTGCCGGTACTGGCCCACCGTCGTTCAATAAATATGCGTAGCACAACGACGGCGTCCGTCTCGCGCTGCAGGTCAGAACCACAAAATATCTGACAAGTTTGAGAGTTTCCTGCGTCGACAAGAGGCTTCAAGAATGTTGTCTTTAGTATAAATCTAAACAGCATGCACGGTTAATAAATTAATCGGCCAGGGTAACTTTCCACATATGTGCTCGCAGCGCGTCTTCAAACCTTTCAGGAATATTAAAACGTTAGTAAACTTCATAACGTCGCCGTCTCTTTTGCTTTGCTCCTCAGAGGCCTAATTAATTTATCTTTGAAATAATTTCGGCTGCTGCCACCCGTATCCAGGAGATGCCGGGTTCGTCATAACCGCGCGGTCTGAAGGAGCTCGCATGGCTGCGTCGATAGTTCCGGTGTGTCCCGCTCTTGTGTGCCATGCCCCATCTAGTTAGTGCGCTCGAAGTAGAAGTAAAGGAGCGCGAACTTAACGCGCCCACTTATTGGCGATGCCCTTTTATATTTCAGCATGTTTTCTGTGTTTTTGATCGTCTTTGAAAAAGAGTAACACAGTCTGCGTGTATACTAGGGTGCCCGCCTGAACATAGCACGCTGACTCGCCAAGCACCAAATGGTGTTTCGAAAAATAGGCAGAGTAATACAGGCGAGAATGCCGCGATTCTTTGATGTCTCCGACGACCACCCTGATAGCGGTGCTTCAACACAGACTGCAGTGTGATCTTTCCATTGACAACCTGTGTCGTCTGCTAAGTCCTCCTCTTGCCTTGGGATTTGGGATGCTTTATTCCCTCAACTTGCTACATCTGTAGGCACCCGTTCAAGAAGGGTTTTCTTCTCGCACAGATCATCTCCCCCCCCCCTCCCGAGGTTCGGCTCTCCCTACGGAAGCAATTACGCCCCCCCCCCCTTAATTGCTCAAACCCCCAAAACAAAAACAAAACAAAAAATCGCAGCAACAACAAAAAAAAGCTGGAATAACTTTTTTGTGTGTGTTTTTTGGGAAACGTCACTGCTCAAAATAGAAGCAAAACAAAGAAGCCGGCTGGCTGAGTGGGCACAAACAGTGCGCTGCGTGTTCCCCGCATGGTCAAAACGACCAAGCAGGGGAAGAGAACTCCCTGACTATGCTTTGCAAGCCACAAACGCCGTTTTGTTTTTTTGTTTTCTCCCCAATATTTTGGAGCATTCGCTCTCGTCCGCGGGTTACTGACACTTCGCTTTACTTGCTAATTTTTCCAGGGAATTTCGTGGAAACACGGAGGGGAGGGGGCGGGGGGGGGGGGGGCGGGGTGCAGGCATTGCTCAGCAGGCCTTGAGTCAATCGCACGGGGGCTCAGCATCATTGACTTTGGCCCCCGTAGAGCAGAGGTGGGTCCCACAGGGGTTTTAAATAAGCTGCCCAAGTTTGGCATGCCCACGCTTTGCCGCCATATGGAGCCCCCATATCTCCGTAAACTTGGCCCCCGCAGTGCGGAGGTGGGATCCACGGGGGTTTTAAATAAGCTGCCCAAGTTTGGCATGCCCACGCTTTGCCGCCATATGGAGCCCCCATATCTCCGTAAACTTGGCCCCCGCAGTGCGGAGGTGGGACCCACGGGGGTTGGACATGGGCAGCCCATCTCTGGCACGTCCACGCTTAGCGGCCGTGGAGCCCACATCAGTGCCTTTGGCCCCTGCAACACGGAGGTGGGATCCCACGGGGTTTTAAATAAGCTGCCCAAGTTGGGCATGCCCACGCTTTGCCGCCCTATGGAGCCCCCACATCTCCGTAAACTTGGCCCACGCAGTGCGGATGTGGGACCCACGGGGTTGGAGATATGTGCAGCCCATGCTCTGGCACGTCACGCTTAGCCGCCGTATGGAGCCTACATCATTGCCTTTGGTCCCCGTAGAGCAGAGGTGGGATCCACGGGGGTTTTAAATAAGCTGCCCAAGTTTGGCATGCCCACGCTTTGCCGCCATATGGAGCCCCCATATCTCCGTAAACTTGGCCCCCGCAGTGCGGAGGTGGGACCCACGGGGGTTGGACATGGGCATGCCCAAGTCTCTGGCACGCTCACGCTTTGCCGCCGTGGAGCCCACATCATTGCCTAAATTGGCCCCCGTAGTGCGGAGGTGGGATCCACGGGGTTTTAAATAAGCTGCCCAAGTTTGGCATGCCCACGCTTTGCCGCCATATGGAGCCCCCACATCTCCGTAAACTTGGCCCCGCAGTGCGGAGGTGGGATCCACGGGGGTTTTAAATAAGCTGCCCAAGTTTGGCATGCCCACGCTTTGCCGCCATATGGAGCCCCCACATCTCCGT